>LPNX010090061.1:32293-233963 GCA_001517045.1 Pseudotsuga menziesii | reverse complement strand
TGAAAAACAAAGTAGTTCATCTTTCGATTATCCATGTCAAAACATTTGAAATCCCACCGATCTTCTTTCAACAGGCAAACTGTAACTTTTATTGCAAAAGGAAGTAATTCTTCTTACAACAACTTTCCAGTCTTACTGGGGAAAAAATACCTCCTTTTTCTTATCTACCCTTCTTACTTTTATACAAAAGCAAAAATTGGTTGGGCTGCCCAAAGTGACCTTTGGGCTTCCCAACCTTTTTGTCTTCCCAACGTTTCATTTTTCCCAAAAATCCTTTTACAAATTATCAAATTACAACAAAGTTGACCGGTCCTCTTGTGAGGAGGGTCCCGCTTGGTTTCCTAAGAATTTCTTCCACACTGTTGTTTCAGCAGCGAGACCTTCAAACGAGCTCGGTTCTAAAAACTGAATGTTTAGCTCGAACTTTTCAGCTTGGTTTTTAATGGCCTCTACCCTGGCTGTGTTCAATCGCACTTGTTCTTCTAAGAGCTGCACACTGACGGCTGTATGGCCTATTTCATTTTTCAGGATTTGGTCATCAATAACTTTGATGCGTTGTACTCTGGCTTCTTCATCTTGCTGTCCTTTCTGCAACATTTCTACAAATGCATCATGATCAGGGAACTCATATAGCCTATGCTCGGCTTCTACCTGACATCGGTTGTAGGTAACCAGGGCTCTCCTGAAGAATTCTGTGCAGGCTCCCTTGGTCTTCTTGACTGTTTTCTGAAAGTCTTCTGTAGTATTGATAGTGAATTCTATCTTATCGTGGTCCCGTTTAAGGGCTTGTTTATCCTTGGATGGTAGTTCAGCTGGGGCTTCCTCATCGTTCTCCGCCCTGGCTATCCTTGTAGTCAGTACTTCGAGGATGTCTTGAGACCTGTCAACAAAATAAGAAGCGGTTTCCAAGATTTCTTCCAATCGGCCATCAATCTGGAGGACCTGGCGTCTTTCTTCTTCTAGAGCAGTTTGCAGGTGTAGCACTTTAGCTTTCTGGGCTAGGATGTGTTCTTTAACCGGCTGTAGATCGACCTGCTGTTCCTTTGCTGCTTCCAGCTGCTCTTTCATTTCTTTAACGTATGCGGTATTGGACTCATAGATAACATTATGCTGCGCTTCTAGGTCTTCTATCTTTGCCCTCAACGGTTCTCTCTCATTCTTCAGATCTTGAACTTCCTACTGCGCGTTTTTTAGAGCTTCTTGTGTGGTTTCTTTGGCCTGTGCTTCTATCTGGAGGGCATGGATTTCACCCTTTGTTGATTCCACTTCTCTTAGGGTATGTTCATACGTTCTCTTGAGTCTATTTCCCTCATTTCTTTCTTGCCTCAGTGTATCCTTTAGCTGAGCAGAGGTCTTCTTGGCTAACTCTAGTTCAATCATCAACTTGTTTATGTTATCGGCGGAGGAATATATCAGTGCAGTCCCTGCTCTTATTGTGAACAAAGGATCCTTGTCTGTCCCTAACATGATCGATGTATCTGTGACCATTTTCCCTGATAGGTATTTTGCCTCCACCCTCTTTTCGGTTCTCCCCATAATTCTTTTCGTGGCCCTATCATAATAAACAGTACTAAAATCAGGGACTTCTTCCCCTTTTTTCTGGACAAAGGGCACTAGCTGGAGCGTAGGAGTTGCAGGAGTGATGGTAGTAGGTACTTGAAGGATCTGCACTTCGGGGTTTTCCTCTCCCTGACTCTGCCCTGATGGTGTTTCAGAGGCTTGCTGCTGAGTCAACTTTATCTTCTCAGTCTCCTGCTCTCGTAGCTCTTCATCTAGCTTCCTTTGTGCTTCCTCGGCTGCTTGCCTAGTAGCTTCTTCTGTTTCTATGGCTGCTTCTTTTGCTTGTTCAGCTGCTTCTTGGGAAGCTTTCATTTTCTCTTCTTCTCCCTTCTGCAGCCACTCTGCAGCCTCATTTTCAAGCCTCTAAGCTTCCTCTTTTATCCTTTTGGTGACCTCTTCAACCTTAGCTTGCTCAGCTTTATCCTGCTCACTCCCTTTTCCGCCCTTGGTGGGATGCTTTGGTTTGAATCTTCTACTAAGTGCCGTCATGTTTGGTGCACTCCTGAAAACAGATTCATCGCGATCAAAATGGTGGGTGTACTCGTAAAACACCTTGTGCTTCTTGCAGTGCTCAGCCACTCTGGCATGAGTGTCATTTCGTCTGAAAGTCATCTTGCCAAAGTGGAACTTCCCTAGTTCCTCTATAAATTCTGCAGCTTGCTTCACATTGGCGAAACTACAGCTGCCTAGCTTAAATGGTAGAGGTGGATAGGCAGTCTTCTTTTTCTGGAACAAGAAGTGACCAACTCCGTCAATAAACACTTGTCTGACTGCCTCTTTGTGGACTATATAATCCATTGCATACTTGGGCAGCAGATAAGGTGTTTTTGATCCACCAAACATTCTAAGATACATCCTGTTTTCTGTCAAGAAATAATCACCATACTCCTCTATTACCTGCATAGCCTCTTCAGACATGCAGTTACATTCCTTTCGGAAGATAAGCGTGTGCAGAGGCATAATAAAATGCTCACAGATCTCTCGGTAGTAACTGTGGTACTGATGAGCCCCCAGTAGTTTGTAGGCTGCATATACGGGAATTCTTTCCCTATCCCAAACACATTTGAGCCCCGGGAAAGGCTGGTGGCATAGTATGTAGTCTATCAGAATGGAACTCATGTAGAACTCAGATTTTTTCCGGGCTTCTCCTCCTCCCAGGGCTGCAGCTACACAAGAAGAGAGACTACTTGATACTAGGCTGGCCCAGTTGAAGATTGTTCCTTCTGTGGCCACATGAAACATAAGAGGTATCCACTCCAATTTGAAGAGTCTACCATTGGCTCTTCCAAAGATCTGGTTTAGCATCAAGGCTATAAACCTGTAAGGAGCTATTAAGCTCGCTGTGTCATAGTCCTCAGTTGCTCTGTGTCTATAAAGCTTTCCTGGTAAGAGCATTCTTCTCAGGGTTTCCACTAAATCCATCCTGAGGTTATCTAACCAATCATTTGACAGGAAGACTTGGGGCTCTGGCAGGTGGTAATCCAATGCCACATATCCAGGGATAAATGCAGCATAGCCCTGACCTTCAACATTTCCCATCAACATTGTGTTGTTATTTGTGTGTGGTAGAATCCATCTCATCACACCAGAGCAAGGGAACAGCTCTGGTCTGGTAGCCACCTTCATGATGGTGGATTTTTCAATGTTGGCGTAAATAGGTTCTTCCTCAAGACCCGTGTCTAGGACTTCCCTACGGGAAATCAGTCTGTATATCTCACCCCATTTGTACTCAGGCTCAATACCAGAGATACATTGGGTATCCTCATATATATACTCCTTCTGTGAGATGACCTCTATTGCTATTTGTTCTTCGACCGCAGGGGCCTTTCTTTTCTGCCTCTTGGACATTGTAAATTCTTCCTGCAATGTAAAAACATTATGACATTTAAGCAGTTTGAATTTGTGAACATTGTGCAGCAATATATCCTTTCTCAAGTGTATCATAATTGTGACCAGTCCATAAAATCAAATCATAAGTCTCTCATACTGAACAATCAAACTAGCATGCAGTACTGTGCAATGTGCCATTATCTTATGCATAGTATGGTAATGTTCAATGCAACAAATACATATATTGTTCAACCTTATAATGCCTTGAGATTATGGGTGCACTATCTTATGATCCGATCTATATGAGCAAGCCTATCAATCATACTTATGCCAGGATTAAACCTACACTATTATGTGACCTGCCACTTCCTCATGATAGCGATACATTGAAGCAAAAACATTGTAAATTATATGCAGGTGCAGTATTCAATTATCATTCTATTGCCTAGCAAACACAGAGAAGGATTAAAAGCATCAAGCTCATGCCAATCAACACTTTAGCCATAAAGCCCAGCAGACACATCACAAAGGAGACGCATGCGACTGGCAGCGAAAAAAATACATTAAGCTGATAGTACATCTCGCCCTCCCCAGCGGGGCGTAACCACATTTCTGTACAGGGTATCCTCATCAAAACACGACCCACGCTATCCTCAGCGTAACCGGCGACACATCCCTTCGACCCCACTAGGGTTTTAGGCGACCAAAACCAAAAAAGGGGGCTACGAAGGATGGCGCAATCAACGCAGGCCACGGTTAGAATCGCGAAGGCGACACTATCGACTGTAAAAATCCCCTTCAAAAACCTATTCCTCCCGAACAAATATAGGTCCGAACTTCTGCCTCGTCGAGGCTACGGAAAAATGCGGAAGCGAAACAGCTAGGGTTTACAGGCTGGGAATGCACCACGGAAATCAATAGTCTACCAAACTCCCCAGGCAGTGCCCGAAACCTGACTACCCCCTGTCTATCATGGCCGCGCAGCGAGGTTTGGCGCAGACGGCGTAACGGCCGTCTGCGCCTAAACCCTTCAACCCTTGTGCGCGGGAGGCAGTGACTAAAGGCGGAAAAGCAAATGGCTTAAGAGGTCAAAACGCCCCCCCTTACCCAAGGTCAAGATAAAACCCATTCATACAAGCTTAAATCCTAGCTGGACGAGGGAAAATTCCGGGGACCCCAAAATATGGGAGAAAACCAATAACCGCTCAAACGTGATGGGAAAAGACGGAATAAACCTACCTGGCAATCCGGCGAATCGGCTGAGTTGATGACGGTTGGAATACTTCTTCCACCTGGAAGCTGGTACAACGACAGCTAGACCCTCTCTCCCTTCGAAGCACGACAGCTCAATGCTAAGCTCACCACGACAGTGCTCGATAATAAAAAAAAACAATACAAAAAACCCATACCGTTGCACCGTATATATAAAAAAAACACCACGCGTGCGAGAGCCTTTAAATCGAGCGGGAAATGAAACTGCGTCAAGCGGCTAATACCTCAGGCCTTCCGCAATGGCGGATGGTCCACAATACTAACACACCTGCACGGCTAAAATAGAACACGTGAACTACAATCGGGCATCGGCAGGTACCTTGATCGGATGACCAAGAATCTGAACTCCTCCGCAACAGCGAATCCTCAGAGCATGATGCCGCCCGTAACGGGGAAGGAAGTGATGTCCAAGCACCTCGATACGAAGCCGGGAGAAAATGAAACGCACATCGGGGCGCAAAAGAAAGTCTAAGTCCAAAGTGATCCGCAACGGCGGACGCCCAAAAAGGAGATTTGTCCGCAGCATCGGACGAGGGAGAATTCAAACCCGTCCGATGATGAATCAAAAACCCTTCGACACGTCAAAGAAATGAAACTTACGCGCAACGATCGGAGCAAAAGGGAAAGTCCACACCCGGAAACGGTCCGTAACGTCGGAGGGAAGAATTAAAGGTCCACCCGCAACGGCGAAGAGTCCAGTGACTTAACTCCTGATTCAACACGGCTTTGAAAGATATGCAAAATGACAATGTACTCAATTAAGGATGGGATTCGTTTAAGCATGAACTGAGAAAGAACCAATCAAATGAAAGCAAACCAAAGTGCTGGAAGATTCTTCAAAATCCATAGGCCAAAAATCAAGAAAAGAACCGACTAATTCAAAGTAAAGGAGGGTCCAAATTTTTTTTAGAATTTTGGGAAAATGTTGCAGCTGCAACAGGGCGATAATGGAAGGGATTGGCGTGATGAAATCCGGTTGGATGGTATTTTCATATAGCCTATTTTCCCAGAGACGGTTCATCTCTACCAGCGAACATACAATATGATATTGCCCTCCTGTGCATTTCCAATTCAAACGAAGGATAACACTCTGTTTGCTTCTGCTGAATGTTCTGCAGTACAATATTCTCAAAACTGCCTAAGATGTCTGCACCCTTTGGTAGTATGTCATAGTGCTTCACATGATCCCTCGCAAACAATTTTATGCGGCTTGAAGATTAAGCTGAAGATAATAATATGTTCCTTCTGCTACTGCTATGGTGATTCCCGTGTCGAAAAACAGCTCTGTAAATGCAAGGTATCAATCCCTCCATTGATATTAGAAGGATATCTATCACTAATGGTTAATGATTTAAAGTTTCAAACACTTCTGAGAGACAAGGGAAAGATAATCTAAATTGTGCAAGAACAATATTCATACAAACAATATATATAATATTAGGGGTATGACATAAATAGATAGAGTGCTTAATATAGAAGAGAAGTGGAAAATGACAAGTCGCTCTGAATGGGTGTTGATCGGTCTTTTTTAATTATGTGTTGCCTCAGGATAAGCTCCTTTTTCCTTTGGATGCAGGGAATCAATTCCTGAGCTCACTTGTTGGTCAATATATTATTTTAGGTATTGTATATGAGGAGGTTTGCATCTCAGGAGATTTTATCCCTCTCAACCCTTGATAAAGCCTGAGATTTGGATCTAAGCTGGCTATAATCAAATTTTAATTCAATGAAACCCTTTTGCTGACAACTAACAGTTTACCTCTCTCAAAGTGATTCCCACAAAATCATATATCCTTCCGACACTATCTGCAGCTTCTAGAGATCTCATCTCCACCATTTCTGAGTAAACTTCTTGTGTTGTGTATAACTTTTCTTTCCATTTTATGTCAGCATCTTCCAACATTTTACATTATTTTTATCCATATTTTTTCATTTGAAAGTATCAGAAATCGTCACTCCAAAAATGGCAAAAACCCATATTTCGGAAGGTCATATGAATCGCAGACTATCAAGAACATGTATTGCCACATGCACATTGTTTATTTGTCAATTTTTTGGAAGATTATTATAATACAAATACCATGGATTGTTGCTTATTATATATGGTTGCAGGGAGATGCATGAACATAGATATCAACATTACTCAATATGCAGATATATCCTATGGACTTCCTGAATACATTGTTCAAATAGTGAATACATGCATTCATGGATGCACTTCATTGAATATTCATATCCACTATCGTTGATTTGCATGGTCAAAGGTAATAAATCCCAATACTTTCAAGCAAACTTCTTATGATCACTTCCTCATCAATGCTGGCAGGAATCTCAAACCCAGTCAAATCATACGATTCACATACAAAAATTCGTTTTTGTATCCCTATCGCGTAAATATGCAAGATTCTGTGGTTTAGTTCATCAGATCAATGGTATGGATGAAATTATAAAGGCTTGCAGGGCCTATGGGATTCATTATATCAAGTTTCTTATCTTCCTGATATTATTTTTTCTATATGGATGACTTGGGAATATGTTATGATTATCATGTCTTTTTTTTAAATAAAAGTGATTGAATATTTATTTACCAAACAATAAGAATCCAGATCATCTCAATTGGAATCAAGTGCTCCCAAACATTAGAGGAAATTTGGGGTCTAAAATGGGCCTTATAAGAAAACGTGCCAAAATACGTTTTTGTGAGTTGGAATTCAAGAACCAATAGAATTTCAATAAAATAAGTCAACCATAATGGTTGAATTGACATATTTGTCATTAAAAAAAAAAAAAAAAATTGTTCGTGTTTTCGACATATCTCATTGTGTTTTTACTCAAATTTCGATCGAGGGAGCTCGTTGGATGCGGAATTTGATTCCACATCCAACGAGTACCCACACTACATACTTTTGAAGGACCCCGCCACCCCAAAAACAAGAAATACCTGAAAAATGAGATGATGACATCATCATCACGTTTTTTCAGGTATTTCTTGTTTTTGGGGTAGCGGGGTCCATCAAAAGTATGCAGTGTGGGTACTCTTTGGATGCGGAATCAAATTTTGCATCCAACGAGCTCTCCTTGTTGAAATTTGAGTAAAAACACAGGGAGATATGTCGAAAATACGAACACAAAAAGTAGTTTTTTTCTTCCTTCCTCCAAAATTAATCAATATTATTTTATTATTTTAACTATTATTTTATTATTTTAACTCTTATTTTATTATTTTCCTTAGGAGGCCCATTTTAGACCCCAAAATTCCTCTAATGTCATCTTGTGAATTCAGATCATCTCGATTTGGATTTTTTACACTAGAACAGTCTAAAACTAGGGTGGAACTAGAGCATCCAATTGGTTAATAATGAACTAGTAGTAACTAGATGATAACTACAAATCATCCTCGACATTATGACTTCATCCACCAAATAAATCCATTTACACATTTATCTTCTATTCAGTACTTCATTCCATTGTAGATTCCTTCTCACACTTTAACAATGTCGACCAACAATGTAATACAGAGGCAATTTATACATATTGACTTCCATAACAATTTCTTGAGTTAGGATTTTTTCTCGAAAATCTAGTAATGGATGAGTGACAGTACTACATAGCAATAAATTTAACAAAATCAAGATGGACAACTACAAATATTAGAGAGAAATCGTCACAGAGATTTTACCATTCATAAACCGCATTGTCTTGTAAACTGAACAAATTGGGAGCTGGAATTAGTATTCTTCCGGGTACTCACGCTTACTTTCACTATCGCTCCAATGCTCACTCAAAACTTGAGAATGGGAAAATGACCAAACACCTTGAATCCAGTCACACTAAGGACAGAGGTTGTGACCTCATTACAGTAGATCTTGGCCTTGCTACAATCAAGCGACAATTTCTAAATAGTTTTAATATATTCATGGGTTAAATGATTTCCATGGTAAAGGATTTGAACACCAGATCTGATCCTTAATTTCCATTAAAATGAGTTGTCTTTCAATCTATAAATGGATATTATAATTATAATGCCATCCAAACCTTTGTTTACCAATCCACCTTCAACATTGTGAATTCATGTATGCAGTGCATCGATCCTTTGAGTGATCAATGATCCAGGGATTTACAAGGAAAATCTACAACAATTATCCATGCAAACCTTTATGCCCAGAAAATCGCATACATAGAGAACTAACAATCATTCGACAAGCATTCAACCTGTCAATTACTTCATTGAACTCGCACACAAAGACCAATCAAATATTCTATAACATTCAAATTCAATCTATCATAAAACCTGAATTATAGGTTGTTGCATACAAGCGGATTTGTCAAGTTTGGGAAAAATTCAACTATCATTTAGTTCATAAAATCAGACACAAAGGAATTTACTTCCCTATCATAGTTTAGAAATAATTCGTCCATAACGCAGATGAGCATAATGGTATTAGAGATGAGAGAAAAATTGTACAGCTTGTGGAAAACATACTATTGATGTATTTGTAACTTTAGAATGTATTCACTTGTATATCTTACATATTGTACCCTGATGTTTATTTCGGGAAGTATCTGTAATGTAATTGAGTCCTGCAATGCCCCGATGTTTCGATCGGGAGATTCAATAATATAAACAAGTCATGTAAAGTCATTAAGGTTAACCCTCCATTGTAAGTCGAGGCAGTTGTCCCCACAATTGAGTTAAGCTTAACCCTCCTTGTTGATCAGAGGGCAAAGTCCCCACAGTTGTGGGGCACTAGGGTTATTAGACTCTCCTAGAGAATTCGACTCTGGTAAGTAATTGTTAAGTGATGCCAACTTGTTGGAGTGGAAATAAAGTGAATGAAATAATATAAATAGAAGTGAGGCTCTCCTCATTTCAGCATGATACACACTCACTCAACTAGGGCACATGAGTGAGAGAGGAAGTGCTCACACAAGTGTGAGAGAGAACAACTGTTGGAGATCATATTTTCTTTCTTTGGGTTTTACTGCTTGCATTGTTGCTCATTTTATCTTTGAGAAAGTTTCAGGGTTTTCTCCTTTATGGTTTCCCTGAGGAAAATTCTTTGTGTCTTTTGTCTCTTATGATTATTGTTGTGCATGTTATTCTCTCAGTTAAGATCCTAAGATCATATTTCTTAAATGATAAAAATATAACATGGTATCAGAGCTAACCTAAGAAGAAGACACTATGCAGATGCAGAAGGTAGGGATTATTAATTTTTGGGTCTCTCTCCACAATCCATCAGCAAAAGGAGGCTAGGCTGAAGCTCCATTGAAGGGCACGTCTTTCTGTCAAAGCAGAATTTGATTTCAGGCATTTTTAGTTTTTGCTGCAGGAAATTAGGTCTTTTTACATAAGAGGAATTTTTGAG
Organism: Pseudotsuga menziesii; assembly: GCA_001517045.1. NCBI lineage: Eukaryota > Viridiplantae > Streptophyta > Pinopsida > Pinales > Pinaceae > Pseudotsuga > Pseudotsuga menziesii. The sequence goes on along the minus strand of LPNX010090061.1, from coordinate 223,932 downwards.
TGAGCCTGGCATAGCATTTATATTCTCCTCAAAATTTAAGTTTATAGACCTAGGTCGAGATTTTTGGTTCGGTAAAACTCCAGAAAATTCAAACCCTAGTTTGACCCTTGGTCTGAAAAACCATAAAATACTAAAACTGGTAGTTTGGGTAGATTCGCTATATATCGAGATTGGAGAAGGATCAAGAGCCAAAAATTTTAGAGTCTGAATATAGAATCTTTATTTAGACTATGTAAAATTTTCAGCCTCGGATTTTCTATATTCTAGGAGATATGATTCCTCCAATTCAGGGTTCCAGCCTCTTCTAGGATTTATCCCTAAACAGGACACCTAGGGAAAATTGAAATATCTCGGGATAAAAAGATCCAAATTAAATTTCGCAAGATTTTCTAGATAGGGAATGAACTGTAATTTCCGTGGTAAAATGTTTAGACCCCGAGGGAGAAACAATGACACATGGAAGTCTGTACAAATTCACTATGCTAAACAATCCTGAAACACGTAACCTTGGGAAAACTCTCATAAGTCCCAATTGGTGAAACCAATTTTTTTCAAACCTATGGTGGTGGAAAGAGGACAGATGAGGTTACCTCAATACAAAATTTCAGACATAGAGCAGTGGTAATTTCAGAGATACTGCAGAAAGAGTATCAGGAATTTCTGCATAATAAATTGGAAAACTATGGCTTCCTGTTTCAGGAGCTTCCCTCCACTGTTTTCAGAAAAGGAGTACATTGGACAACTAACCTTGAATATTTATATATTTCTATCCAATCAAATCTGAAATATTCCAAGTTTTGAAAATTAGGGTTTCTCTGACAAACCCTAGATCATCCATCTCCAGAACCAGGACGGACACCTCAAATTGGTAAGATCTAATCTTTTTCTATTTACAGTTGAGGTTCTCATTTCAAAATGACTAATCACACAATCTTGATGACAAGCTCTGTGAGGCAGAAAAATTCAAAGCATGGAATTATAGGATCTCACTAGTTCTTGAAGGAAATGAATTGGATACCTACATAAGTAGAGAGGTACCAATTCCAGAGGGAGATGAGGCTAAAAGCCTTACACAAGAAGATCATTGTTGATTCAATCACGGATCACCTTATACCACAAGTTTATTCCCTAAAGACACCGAAAGAGATGTTTGATTCCTTGATTGATCTATTTGAAAGAAAGAACATAAATCGAAAGATGAATTTGAGAAAATAGTTGAAGAATGTGAAGATCCAGAATGCAGAGACCATACAGTCATACTTTACAAGGGTCTCTCAAATCAAAGAACAACTTGAAGCAGTATAAGAAGAAGTGGAGAATGCAAAAGTTGTGATAACCACCTTGAATGGCCTCCCAGGATCATGGGATTCATTCATTCAAGGAATTTACGCCAGAAGGAAGTGATTACCTTCAACAAACTCTAGGAATAGTGAACAGAAGAAGAAGATCGACTCATAATAAGAGAAGAGAAGATGGGAGCAACTGATCAAGATCTAGCTCTCGCAATTCAAAGAAGATCCCTCAAGTGATAAGGAATATGAAGAACTCAATTCTTGAAGAATCTCTTATCCATCTTAAGCATTTGGATAAGAAATGATGATGTTGTGAATGAAGAAGATGATGAAGCTAAAAGAAGGAGTCTACCCACAAAACAAATAAAGATAAGCATTCAATTGTCATTTCATGATATTGTTTTGTTATGCATTTGTTTATATTCTGTTGATGTATTATAAATGATAGAATGTTTGCATTAATGACAGAATACTACTAATATTCATGTGATGGGTAAGTAGGTCATGGTTCTATACAACTCTCCATTGCTACTTATCTAGAATGAAACCTCTTTGTTGACATATTGGATTAGTGCACAATCTCAATGTTGTCCTGGTAGAGATGGGAGGCATCTAGAAAGTTTCCGTGAGATATGGATGAATGTTGTATTGGTTAAAATATTTGCATGATTATATCTTTATGAATAAGAATTTACCATTATGAATATGAATTCTGAAATGTTTCTAACCATACAACTGATGCATTTGACTTGTAGGAGATATAATGTACAATCACCTACAAGAAAAGAAGGATGAGACTTGTTCCGAAGAACAAGTCACGACAGTTCAAGAAAGAATCCAAGATGAAGAATAATATGACAATACTTTCAAAGAAAGAAGAAATCTCAGAGATAGTGCAGTTATGTGACACTGTTGAGCAACATCATTGATGCAGAGCCTTCCAGCTATGAAGAAGTAGCCAAGAAGAAAGGGAAGGAGAGTACCAGTTAAAGAAGAATGATGTCTAGTATCGAGACCTAAAGGGAAGTTCGTAGTTCCATAATGCAGTAGATGGAAACATCGTGGGATACAAGGCAAGATTTGTAGCACGAGGCTTCTCATGGAAATAAGGAATAAACTACGAAGAGACATTTGTAGCCATTGGAAGTTAATACACATGACAGGAAAACTCATGTGTGCAAATTAAATAAGGCCTTCTATGATCTCAAAAGACACCCATGGGATAACACATACATGAGGAGCTTGAATACCACCTAGAGTGATGAAGATCTTAACCTTTGCTACAAGGTTGAAGATGAATGTCTATAGAGGATGATAAGGTCAAATATGGGTGCGACAAGAAATTTTTAAAAGGTTCAAGATAGAGGATCTTGGTATCCAGTGACCCTAGATGGATACATAGAATATTAGTAGCAGAGGAAGCTACTTGTCACTCCAGTACAAAATGTTTCAGTGCATAGAGTACAAAAGACAAAGGGAGAATGATTCTCCGCTTCATAGAGAGTGACTACAGAAGATCCTGAGGTTCGACATGGTATGATAGGATGGACATATTACTGATGACTCTAGGCTTTACTGAGAGTAAAGTGGATTCCAACCTTTACTTCAAGATTGAAGGCAGAATACCAGTGATGCTCCTGTTATATGCCGATGGCTTGTTCCTGATAGAAAAGAGGAACTCATTAAAGTTGCAAGAAGGAGACTTGTTGCTGAGTTCGAGATGAAGGACTTGGATATGATGCACTACTTTCTAGGCATGGAGGTGTGGAAGAATGTGGATGGAATCTCCCTGGGACAAGGGAAGTATGCAGTAGAGCTCCTGAAGAGGTTCATGATAATGGACTGCAAGGCCATGACCACACCTATGGCATCGAACCTGAAGCTACTGAGTGTTTCTTCATCAGATTCTATTGATTCCACGATGTATCATCAGATGATTTGTTCCTTGATGTACCTGACAAATACAAGACCAGATATTTGCTTTACTGTGAACACATTGAGACATGTTCACCTGATGGTTGCAAAGCATGCATTGAGGTACCTGAAGGGTGCAGTTGATTATGGGCTCAAGTATTAGGTGAATCAGAAGATTAACCTGGAAGGTTATGTGGATTCATATTAGGAAGGCAATGCCATTGATAGGAAGAGCAATTTGGGGTGCTACTTCAGTATGGGATTAGGTGTGATCTCTTGGTTTGGCAAGATGGAGTCCTGCATGGAGCTGAGTACAACCAAGGAAAAAGATGTTGCCACTTGCTATTTGGGAGGTAGTATGTTTCTTTTGAAAACTACTATTTGATTTGATTGATATGACTTGCATTTTTGTATGATGTAGAGAGGAGAAGTGAAGATCCAAGATGTGATCCAGATCGAGATCTCTCGAAAGAGGGAGTTCTAGCATAGCTGGTGAGACAGGTTGTCAGAGCATAAATCCTGGCAAAGCTCATAGGTTGCTCAGACATAATCAGTCCTGTAGGTTTTCCTCAGATGTAATCGGTCCTGGAAAAGCTCGTAGGTTATCCTTAGACGTAATCAGCCTTGATGTGATTCTATGCTAGAAATGACCAAAATGAAGTTCGAGTACTTTAGGGAGAAGCTTGGTGTTCTCCAGATCGAGGTTCCTTCCAAGGGGAAGTGATGAGTCCATGAGCCCTTCTGACATGGTGAGAGGATTGGTTCCTTCCATGGTCAGATGTAAGTGTTGTTCCCTTCTGACATGGTGAAAGTATTGGCTCCACATGGTCAAATGTAAGTGCAGAGATATTTTGATGTGATTGTGGGATGTGTTCCCACATGATCAGTGCAGATCCATTCTGATGTGATTGTGGGATGTGTTCCCACATGATCAGTGCAGAGCCATTTTGATGTGATTGTGGGATGTGTTCCCACATGATCAGATATAAGTGCAGAGCCATTCTAATGTGATTGCGGGATGTGTTTCCACATAATCAGATGTAAGTGCAGATCCTTTTTGACAAGATGAGGTCAGATGTAAGTGCGGATCCTTTCTGACAAGATGAGGTCAGATGTAAGTGCAGAGCCTTTCTGACAAGATGAGGTCAGATGTAAGTGCAGATCCTTTCTGATGAGATGAGGTTGGATGTAAGTGCAAATCCTTTCTGACAAGATGAATTCAGATGTGAGTGATGGGCCTTTTTGACATGGATTTCGGATGTGTGCTTTCCATGGTCAGATGTGAGTGTTGGGCATGCCTTTCTGACATGGTTCTTGGATGTGTTCCTACCATGGTCAGATGTAAGTGTTGGATGGTCCTTTCTGACATGGTTCATTCCATGGTCAGAGATAAGTGTTGAAGAAGATGAAGACATACATGGAGGCTAGGCCTACAACCAGCATGAAAAATGGCTGGCTCTGTAGAACTTCCTATGACGAGAATAATTGAGAGATAGCACCATTTGTTCGAGATGATGGAAGCAGTGATGATCTAGTGATGATCCAGATCAAGTGATCCAGACTTGATGATCCAATAATGATCCAGATCAAGTGATGATCCAAAATTTATGATCCAGGATGATCCAGATCAAGTGATGATCCATACTTGATGATCCAGTGATGATCTAGATCAAGTGATGATCCATACTTGATGATGATCCAGTGATGATCCAGTGAGACTTGATGATGATCTAGTCATGCTCCAGATCAAGTGATGATCTAGACTCGATGATGATCCAGTGATGATCTAGATTCAGTGATGATCCAGACTTGATGAAGATGACTTTATGATGATCTAGATGATATAGAGAAGAAGACTTGTGCTGATAAATTGTGTCAAGAGAATACGTTCCTATTTAAGAAAGAGTGTTGATGTATTTTTAACTTCATAATGTATTCACTTGTATATCTTATGTATTGTACCCCTATTTTTATTCTGGGAAGTATCTATAATGTAATTGAGTCATGTCATGCCCCAATGTTCCAATCAGGAGATTCAATAATATAAACAAGTCATGTAAAGTCATTGAGGTTAACCCTCCATTGTAAGTCGGGGAAATAGTCCCCATAATTGAGTTAAGGTTAACCCTCCTTGTTGTTCGGAGGGAAAAGTTCCCACAGTTGTGGGGCACTAAGGTTATTAGAATCTCCTAGAGAAGTCGGCCCTGGTAAGTAATTGTTAAGTGAAGAAAACTTGTTGGAGTGGAAATAAAGTGAATGAAAGAATATAAATAGAATTGAGGCTCTCCTCATTTCAACACAATACACACTCACTCAACTAGGGTGCATGAGTGAGAGAGGAAGTGCTCACACAAGTGAGAGAGAGAACAGTTGTTGGAGATCATCTTTTCTGTCTTTGGGTTTTACTATTGCCATTGGTGCTCATTCTATCTCTAAGGAAGTTGCAGGGTTTTCTCCTTTATGGTTTTCCTGAGGAAAATTCTGTGTCTCTTGTCTCTTGTGATTATTGTTGTGCATGTTATTCTCTTAGATAAGATCCTAAGATCATATTTATTATATGATAAAAATATAACAGATACTAGAGTAGTGTTAACTCTTTTCTGAAGCCTATATTTTAGTTTTATAGGTGCTATGGTTTTAGTTTAGATTGAAACATAATTTGCTGAAGGATTTAGTGGTTTCAAGACTAATTTGACAGTAGAATATATCATTTGAATGAACCAAAATATGTTTAAGTCTATTTTTGGAGTGGGTAACAAAGGATTATTGTAGTGCCATCATTATAATGCATTTAGTATGAAAAAATGCTAGATTCATTTTGGGCTTTGTTGTATTTCATTATATAGTGTTTCATTGTTGTTGGCCAAAATGGCACAAACTTACATGTCTAAGGGGATATTGTATATACCATTTTTTATTTATCGGTTAACTTCTCCCACGAATAAGGTTTTTTTCTTCTTATCAAATATAGTTAAATCTACAGGTTATATGGTAGGCCTTTTGATACTTCGGAGCATTGGTAGAGATCTACATAGATGAGGATAATGGTAAGAGAGTATCATGGAAAGTTGTGTAGCTTGAGATAAAGATTCTAGACTAGGGTTAGTTTCTCTTATAAGAAAATATTTTAGTGTAATCAGGTCTTATGGTTTTAATTTAGGTTGAAATGACATTTGATAAACTGATTTTCCTTAGACTTTAGATTTCTGACAACAATATATTGGTAAAACCTTTTTTTTTGGTGATAGGTGTTAGTAGGATTATAAGGGTGTAATTACTTATTCGTATTATGTTATAGTATATGATTTGTAATTTATGTAGCTGGGGCGATATAACATGGTAGGTATTTTAAATTTTGATATTTCATAGTTCTTATGCTGTAGCTTGATTTGTTCAATAAGCATTTGTATTTGTTTTATGATTGTTTTCTGAGATAAAATATACAATACCTCTATTTTCACTTTTAACTAAATATGGCATCTTTTATAGTTGTATCTCCAAGATGTGTTGGTTACTTTCCCTAGTCTAAATGTTGCCTGTATGTTTTGCAACAATCACTTTCTGCATTTCCATAAGAATTCATCGATTTATCTTTTGAAAGGTTGATGGTAGACACTGTAATGACATTGTTATCAACATAACCTATCACTGTCAAAGACATATGCTTATAAGTAACTTAAATGATAGACTAGTAAGTTTACTAGTTTAAGAATTGTTTTGTAAGATATTTTATAATATGAAACTACTTCAAAATTCTTCTTATTCATATATCAGAGTGTGTCAAATGAAAAGAATTTTTTCTTGGATATTATAACCTTATGTCATTTTTCTATGGATGCATTATCTTACCTAATTCTTAGATTATATAGGAGTTTGCAACAATTTGTGAACCTAGAAAACCATTTAGGGCAGGCTGAAACCTAATTATGATTTCAAGAGTGACATTCCAAAAAACTTGTGATGCTTATCAACAACAATGTTACTAATTTTTCATTGAAAATTCTTCCATGATGTTATGAAATTACATAGACCACCCTAAAGCTTCTAATACTCTGGACCCTCTGAAGTTAAAGATTTCTTATGTATGATTCTAGGATACGTCATGACTTATAAGCCCATGTGTAACAATCTTTCAATTGGGAATATATTCAATATTCTTCCGTGTAACATTGAGAGATATGTTTGATACAAATATTCCTCTTCTAAATTTTAGAAGAAGAATCAATATAAATGTATCCTTCAATCTAACCATTGATGGTGACTACATTTTTATTTAAAAAATCCAAATACAACATATTTCTGAATATTATAGTCCAATCTTAAAGATGGAATTAAATTTATGATCATATCAACACCATCTAATTGAATTCAAATTGTAACTACCAATAGTCAAGGTATTTGACATTGTTTAGCACTCATATAAGGGGCCCTGGGGATATATATGCATGTAGCATGTTAACTGTTGCTTGAAAGCAAAATATTCATATCCTCTAGAACTTTTTAATACCAAGTCATGAAAAACTGTACCAATCCATAAACTATGCACTGTGTAGTGACAATTAAAAATCATTCTAGTACCAATTATGTATTTTCAAGAAACATGAAGTATTTCCTTTTAGCATTATGAATCGATGTATATCAAGCAATTGTTTTGGAGTCAATGTCAGAGAGTTTCTCTAATAAAGTCACATAACTTTGGGTAACATGATGCTAATCAAGATTGTAGAATTCACTATTCATGAAAGAAATCATGTATTGGGTTAGATTAAGTTGTGAAGAGTGCAACCCATTTGCATGTGTTTGAAAATTTCTGTTTAAATACATTCCTTGGAAAAAAAAAATTGGATCTCAGATGAGATATAGGACTTACTTAAGCTATAGATAGAGGCTCTATTAATAGAAATTTGGATTGCTACACTAGTGGAAAATGAGATATTAGTGGCCAAAATTATGACAAAAATCTGCATATCAATGACCACTTTTGGTTTGACTATTGCTGTGTGGAAATTGAACCCAAGAGATAGAACAATTACACTCACAAAATTGCTAATCAAACATGCAAAATTAACACCGAAGGAGACTGAAATTGGATCATAACACTAATATGTATTGAGTAAGTGTACAATAGCCAACCTTGTGAAGTAATAGGCTACTGCAATATATAATTACATGAGAGATTTGAATGCATAAGGATTCCATTCAAAAAGGTCAAAAAGCAGGCTTACTAAATCTAGTCAAATCCACCATAGGTGCATAAAACAGTTTCCAAATCCACCAAGATGCTCACGAATTGGATAAGTCAAGTAGGAAATCTAATGAGGGATGGAAAGAAAACTCATACATGTCTTTATTAGGATAAAAGGAGGGAGGATGATGTGGTAAAAAAACAAGTCAACTACACCTAGTATAGCTTTTCCTTTTGCCTTAAATCTCAATAAAACAAGCAGCTTTTCAGAAAAAGTAGATATGCGCTTTGGAGGATCTGGAATATATTAGACATGATAAAATGGGTTTCCAGGATGTTTCCTAAGTGCTCCATGACTCATTTTTGGCATGTGTTGATTTCTAGGACATGTAGAAGGAAACTAGCATAGAGTGGAATCTAGGAAACTAGGTAATAAGACAAAAATGATTTAATTAATGTCTAAGGTAGGTAACTATGGGTTGATTATTTTAACACCCCCCCTTAAGCCTGACTTTATGAGTAAATATCAGAAAACTATAGGGCCTAGAAACAAGGCTTAGTCACCCTTTACATACTGCTTGTCCATACAACCAAGGAAAGAGGCAAAAACCCAGTGGGAAAATCCTCCCTTAAACATGTACAAGAAAAAAAAAATTGGAAATATTGTCATCAATCATACTTCACAGCATGATCAGAAATCCCCGGCAGTGATTTGAGATTGATGAATGTCTTCTCACAAAAAACTTTGGTGAAGATATCTGCTACTTGTTCTGAAGATGCACAGAAGAGTAGATGAATGGCACCATCATGCACATGCTATCTGATGTAGTGCATATGGATCTCAATGTGCTTGGTTCGCTGTCCTTGAACTTGATCATTACAGATTCGAATGGTGGTTTGATTATCACAGTAGATAATAGTTGAAAACTCTGATTTGAGACCACATTCTCCAAGTATTCCCTGCAACTACAAACATTGAGTTGTTGCATTTACAACTCCTCTATACTCTGCTTCTGTAGATGAGAGTACTATGGCACTCTGCTTCTTGCTTGACCATCTGATTGGTCCTTCTACAAGCATGAACACATATCCTGATGTTGAATTTCGATCTGTGTTGTCACCTGCCCAATCACTGTCAGTAAACCCAATCAAATCAAGATCAGATTTTGCTTTGTAGAAGATCCCATGAGTTCTTGTTCCTTGAAAAAAGTTTGGGATATTTTTGGCTGCTCTCCAATGGATCTCATGAGGCTGATCCATGTATCTTGAATCCACACTAACTGCATAATATAGATCAGGTCGAGTGTGTGTAAGATAAAGAAAACACCCAATCAACTGCCTATACAGTGTATTATTTACCATAGGAGGAGAACCTACTTCTTCAAGCTTAACTCCTTAAAGGAAGGGATTCTTGCTTGACTTGCAATATTTCATGTTGAACTTGTTCAGAAAATATAAGGCATACTTGGACTGATGTACTTTGGTTCCATGTTGGGATTGAGAAATTTCGAGACCCAAGAATTGGCTCAACAATCCCAAATATGTCATGGAAAATGCATGGTTCATTGCATCCTTCAAGGAGGAAATATCTTTGTTTGAACTTCCTATAATTAGAAGTTCATCCAAATACAAGAAAATAATCATCAAAGAAACATGAATCAGCTTCAAATAGACATTAGGATCAGACTTGCATCAAACAAAACTAAATGACAACAGAAAGCCATCAATCTTGGCATACCAAGCCCTAGGGGCTTGCTTGAGCCCATTCAATGATTTCTTTAACCTGCACACTAAATATGGATTAGAAACAAACCCTTCAGGTTGCTACATGTAAATCTCTTCAGTGAGATCTCCATTTAGAAAAGCACACTTCACATCCATGTGATGTACCTCCCACTGCTTCAAAGATGCAATGACTAAAGCTAGCCTTATGGAGTCCATCTTTTCCACTAGTGCAAAGGTTTCATTGTAGTCAATACCATGTACTTGTGAGTAGCCATTGGCTACCAAATTTCCTTATATTTCAAAGGTGAACCATCAGCAGCAAACTTGGTCTTGAAAACCCACTTACATTGAACTAGCTTCCTCCCTGGGGGAAGATCAACCAGTTCCCAAGTGTTGTTCTTCTGGAGCGAGCTGAATTATTATTTCATGGATGTTTTCCATATTGGATAATGTGTTGCATATTCATATGTTTTTGGATTTGATTCAACCATCAGACATCACTTCTTATCAAATAGAGGATCTTTCACACAAAGGGCACTCTCAAACTGAGATCTAGTCCTCCTAGTGTCACTAGGATTTCTAGCTAGTTCCCCATCTTCATGAATGATATTTTATTCCCATTTTGGTCTTGTAGGACTGTCAGGATCTGCAATCAAATCATCATTATCAGACATATCAGAATCAACAAACTCATTAGTCTCTCCACTTACAATCAATGGATCTGGTGGTGAAGAAGACTCTCCAACTTCAACTGCTACTAAAGGCTCTTCTTGGAACTAAACACTTCTTTCAATGAAAGATTTGTTAGTGATCAAGTTGATCAGCTTGTACCATTTTGAATCTTTAGAATACCCAACAAATAGGCACTCTTGGCTTTGGGGCTGCAAATCCTTTATCTTTTCAGTTGGAATTCTAGCCCAAGCCTTTGAGCCAAAAATCCTAAAATGGGTCACATCTGGCTTGTGCCCAATCCAAGCTTCGAAAGGAGTCATACCATCGATCTTCTTATGAGGCACCCTATTCTAGATGTAGGATGCACAATTTATATCCTCATCCCAAAACTTTGGTGGCAAAGTCTTAGCCTCCATCATGTAGGTTGCCATCTCCTTCAGTGACCTGTTATTTCTCTCAACAAAACCATTTTGTTGTGGTGTGTAAGGGATCGAATGTTGCATCTAAATACCTGCATCTTTACAATACTGAATGAACTCTGACTTGACATACTCACCACCATTTTCAGATCTGAGGATCTTGAGTTTCCTCCCAGACTGGTTTTCAAGCAAGTCTTTAAATACTTTGAAGAGGTTAAAAACTTCAGACTTATGCTTTAGGAAGTGAACCCAACAATACCTGGAAAAGTCATCTATGAAGTTCAATGCATATTTGGCTTGACTCATGGACATATGAGGAAATGGTCCAGCAATGTCACTTGGATCAACACAAGAGGTGCATAGGTTCTCTCATGACTAGCTCTCTCATATTTGTGCTCTAGGTGTTTTTCTAGGATACAACCATGATAGACTCCCTTAGAAAACTTGATCTTTGGTAACCCTATGACCATATATTTTTCACTCAAATTAGAAAGATACTTGTAGTTAAGATGACCAAAATATTTCATGCCAAATATTGCTTGCCTCATTAGCATGAATCAGAAGAGCAGAGGGGTTTAAGTAGGGTAGAAAATGGGAAAACATGTATACCTTCGAAGTGTGATCAACAACACCTTTTGTTGTGACTTTACCATTTGAAATCTCAGTGATTTCAACATCATCAGGGGAGAATATGACCTTCTTTAGAGACCCAGTGTGATTCATCCGATACACTAACAAGAGATTAGAGGCAAGACCTGGAACATACAACACATTATTGAACTTACCATGGTCAAGATCAATCCTTCCCTTCCCCAAACTGTCAGTGAGAGAGTCATCTCCCAAAACTATTGGTGGACCTTTCAACATGTCAAGAGAGTAGAATGCCTCTTTTGTTGAAACCATATGTCTAGAAGATCCAGATTCTATGACGAGTCTAGGTGAGCTTGATGTGCCAGCAACCAAGGCATGTACTCTCTCTCTGTCCTCTGAATTTGATCCTCCTTCCCTCTTCTTTGAGCAATCAGGAAGGGAGATGTTATTCTTCTCCAGGAGTTGGGTCAACATGTCAATTTGCTTCTCCATACAAGAGCTCTCAGGATGACATCCCTTACTGTAGCATGCGCACTTTCCAATTTCTCCTTTGTTCTTCTTCTTCTGGGAGTTCTTCTTGGAACCTTAGGGCTCCTCTTGAGACTTGTTCTTATCTCTCTTTTGCTCCGGTGGATTTTTATCTTGTTTCTTTCTTTTTGAATCCACCCTTGAATCTCCAGCAACCAAAGCTTGGTCTTTGGAAGGTTTGATGGTGCCCATCATCACTAACTTATCTTGTTCCTGTGTGAGGGATTCCACGAACTCTGTAAGCTTAGACATCTTCCAGGCTTGAGCTGTCAAATTGGTGGCATGGAAGGTTGAAAAAAACACTAAATAGTCAGGTCCAAGCTTCGAGAGTATGGCCAAAACTATTTTCTCTTCCTTCTTTTCGATCCCACACTGTTTTAGCTGCAAAACAAGGGCTTTAAACTTGGAAAAGTAGAGTTGCAAGGATTCAAAGCTACTAGGAATCAAGGAGATCAGCTCATTCTTGATTTGATGTCCTCTTGTCTCATCTATATTACCAAAAATATCTTCAAGCTTCTCCCACACTTCATTAGGTGATTTCAATCCATCAAGATGGAAGAGGAGGTCTCTTGAAATGATCAGACACAAAAGACCATAAGCCTCATCCCTACTATTGTGCCATTTGATTTTCTCTATAGCTGCATTGGGCTCTCCTTTTGTTGCCATAGTCACCCTATAGAGACCTTTCTCTCTCAACAATATCTCCATCTCAGCTTTCCACTCAAATAAATTGAATGGAGTCAATATGATCTTCTGAGATTGGTCCATAGCTCAGAAACTATGCCATTCAGTTAGCAGAATATACTCCCAGTCAAGATGTTGAACTTGGGAAATTGAACCCAAGAGATATAACAATTACACACAAAATTGCTAATCAAACATGCAAAATTAACACCAAAGGAGACTAAAATTGGAGCATAACACTAATCTATATTGAGTAAGTGTAAAATAGCCAAATTTGTGAATTAATAGGCTACTGCCATATATAATTACATGATATATTTGAATGCATAAGCATGCCATTCGAAAAGGTCAAAAAGCAAGCTTACTAAATCTAGTCAAATCCCCCATAGGTGCATAAAACAGTTTCCAAATCCACCAAGATGCTCACGAATTGGCTAATTCAAGTAGGAAAGCTAATGAGGAATGGAAATACAACTCATACATGCTTTTATTAGGAGAAAATGAGGGAGGATGATGTGGGAAAAAAACAAGTCAACTACACCTAGTCTAGCTTTTCCTTTTTCCTTAAATCTCAATAAAATAGGAAGCTTTTCAGAAAAATTAGATATGCACTTTGGAGGATATGGAATAAAGAAGACATGCTAAAATAGATTTCCAGGATGTTTCCCAAGCACTCCATGACTCATTTTTGGCATGTGTTTACTTCTAGGACATGTAGAAGGAAACTAGCATAGAGTGGAATCTAGGAAACTAGGTAATAAGACAAAAATGATTTAATTAATGTCTAAGGTAAGTAACTATGGGTTGATTATTCTAGCACTCTAGTGGCTAATTTACGGTATTTTATTACGTGACCAAAATTGTTCATTTTTATTTTGGTCATTTATATCTTGTTAGTTGGTCATTAATTTGGTCATATATTTGAATCAATGACCAAATATATGACCACATTTATGACTAAATTAATGACCACATGCCAAACTATAATATGACCAAATTTGGTCACGTAATAAAAGACCGTAAATTAGCCACAAAAACTGTTATTTGGTCATTAATATGCGAATTTTGGTCTTTTTTTGGTCATTTATATCTCATTGTTTGGACACATATCTCTCAATTTTTTGTCGTTTTATATGCAAATTTTTGGTCATGAATCTCATTTATTGGTCACTAATTTAGTCATTGTTAGTCGTTTTATGTGTGGTTATTATACTTTAATAGTTTTAATGGTGTCCATTATTAAACAATATAAATTTTTAATATGATATCATGTTTAAATTAAAAAAAGAATCATACATTATTTATCATCATCTAATACACATGTGAATTATGCAATGTCACATTAATTAGTTAATTACAACACTTATAAATAATATAAAGTACAACCATATAAGTTTTAAACTGCACAAATTATATTATATGAAATTTCAAGTATTACAATAAATATGAGTTTTCTCAAAAACTATCTCCATATAACTTTACATAAAAATCATCTAGTATATCGATGAATTTTCAAAATATTACAATGACTAAACCATCCCACTTGTACTTGGCTACTAAGCCATACTTAGATCCCACGGTAGCTTCAATTAACCCCTACTTAGCATCTTGAAAGCCTCAGTAGCAGGCTCTTCATACTCAATGGCAAAGCCTCAACAACAAGCTCTTCAGACTCAATGGCTTACTTAGTTAAGTTCACTCCTACAAAATCCAATAAAAAAATCTCAATAGAAAAACAATGAACTGTAAAGTAGAAAAACAATGAAGCAAATTATTTATAATTTTCAATATTTAACAACAATAACCAAGTTCATGTGCAAAATAGGAAAATCTAATCTAACAAATTCAAATTCAGAATTCAGAACAATCATGATTCAAAACACATTAATGTATTATCTTTCATGTTGTTATTTGGTGTATGAGAAATAAAAAACAATTGTGCAATGGTATATACAGCAAGATACTTCATACATTAACGCATTCGTACCTCTATCAAGTGAGTAATACCAGAGACACTCAAGTACTCTAGGTTTGGCATCTTCAGCTGCTTTTGATAGGGAGGAATAAGTGAGTCTAATTTCTACTCAGCTGCACTTATCAACCTGTAAAAATAAACTATTGTGAATTAGATTTTATGGCTGCGTAAACAAAAGCCAAAGAACCCCAAAGACCAACAATTTTATGAACACATTATACCTCAGGAAATTGGTCAGCACAAATAAAAATATTTTTTTTATCTCCCTAGACTGTTGCATCCTTGTTAAGCGTTGATAAAAGTCTGGTGGCATGCTCATTAACAACAGAAGATGAGGCTATTGCAATTATTGTTACAATAAATGTGATCTAACTCTTTCCTGATGCCCTCGCGTCATGCGAGGGATCATGTGACACAAATTTATCCTCATCAACACAATCAAGCTACTAAAGTTGTTTGGCAGTAATGATGAGTGAATGAATGATAGACATAGACTGAAACAAGAAGCCAATTTTTGTTATTCAGGAATGTAGAACTCACTCTAGAGTCTAAATTGATTTCTGTAAGTCTAAATAAAACCTTATACATAGAATGGTCCAATGTGGCCTGCATCACTATTCTAACTACGAATTTATACAACAATATAAAATTCCAAGTACCTATATACCACACAAAAAAATTATGACACCAATATCATACCTCGGCAGTTGTAGTTGTTTGATGAAAAATTTGAGTTATTCCACGCTCAACATCACCCATATTCCCTAAAATGGTGAAAACAAAAGCAATTAATCCTTGGGATTTACATCCAACCAATAAAGGAAGTCAGTACACTAGGCTTCATTGAGCTCAGCCCCATAGTCTTATGAATGGAATATAGGAGAGACAAGCTCCCTAGCTAGTGTAAGAAGAGAAAGCTATTGGTAATAACAAGCCAAGGAAGCCATCCTAACTTCAATGCAATGAAAATCCATGTACATTGTCCCAAAATGTTGCTGTCAAGGAAGAATGACATAAAGCTAATGGCCATCATTCCTCAAAGAGCAAAAAAAAGGACATGCATACATCACTTTATAAATCTAACAAAATTCTTCAAAATAGTACAACTACCTGCTTTCTTGCCAAAACAAGGTAGCCTGCTGGCAACAAGTGACTGCCATTATACACACTGTCACTCAGTCACAATTGTCAACATGAGCAGACATATACAAAAAAGTACAATAAATACTTGCATTAACATTTACAATCCCAACTTTTCCAGGGGAACACCAGATGAGCTGGCAGCTTACTCTTCCCAAGAATATGCAAATATAGGAAATCCTCTAGCATGAACGGATTGATAAACAGTATAGATTCCCTGTGAAAAACTTGAATGCTTGAATCAAGAACAACTTAAAAATGCCTCCACAATGTTGGTGCTTAGTTCACCAATGATATAATGACGAGTGAATAGGTAGAAAGAAAAATTATGACAATTGAGACACAATATAAAGAACATGGAAGGAAACTTAAGTACAACTGCACCAAAAAAATCCAAACCTTAAGGATTCCAAGCTTAAAAACTCACCTGCAACATAAATGGATGGAAAATCAGTAAATTTGGATGTTTTAAAAACAAAGATTTTAACCATAGAAATGTTATCTGACATGAATTACATTAATGACCACATGCAACCAAAGTAGGTCAATGGAACTATTAAGTAAAGGTATTAAGCACGATGGAAGAGTGCCTAGAGCATCTAGGAAGATTATAAATATTGAAAGACAAAAACCTTTAGCGGCTGAACACAAACAAGTAAATGTTAAAACATGTAGTAGAGACAGAAACTCTATTAAGGAAAAACATACTTTTAGCAATGGAAGAGAAATCAAGATTGGCCTAATAGAGTTTCTTTGCAGCACCGTAGAATAGCTATCCATGAATTTCTTGGGAACTCCTCATAGAAGATAAACACTCGTGATATTACATACTACTTAAAAGAATCTCAGAAGCACCATTAAAATATTATCTATAAAAAAGGAGATAATGAAAATTGAGTTAGGCCTTTAAACTTTCCAACATCTACACTGGCAGAAAAACTAGAACATTGATGATGAAATGCGGCATATTAATTCCTATATAAAAAGAATTATATGGCCTTCTTGCCAACCTGATTTCTTCACTAAATGTATCAAAGGAATAAAAGGTAAAGAAGCAATTTTATCCACTCCCGTGTCAAGAGAATTCAACCAATATGTCAACTCAGTCTCAACAAAACGATTGGAAGTAACCTTCACTTTTACACACCACCTCTGATTTCAAGATTGAGGTGTGCAAACACAACCTATAATATTTCAGAGGGACTTGAAGAATTCCATTCAATCAAGAACAATACACTGTTGCTTTGTAGCTTCCACCACTCCTACTAAATCATCAGTGCATTGATGGAAGTTAAGGAATGAATGGCACAAAGTAATGGAAAAAGGATGGACAAACGAAGCTTTCTAATGAAACTCTTCGAGGATAGTGTTAATATCTAGAAATTCTAGAAAATTACCTACTTCTATCCAAGTATCTTCAAGGGCTACATGGAATGACTGAAACATAGTGTTGATCAAAAGTGAACTTTCCCAAAGCAACGAAGCCATGGAAGACATTCTCTGTAAATTGTATATGCGACCTATCAACCTAGATATAGATATAACTAAGTGAAGATTAGTAGGTGCAAGTTCCAAAAGACCTTCAACAAATTCCACTAAATCCTTCAATGCACCAAACCTTTTAGATAGAAGAGATGGCCCATACCGAATTTCTATAACTAAGTTCAAGAGTGAAAATTCAACAGGAATATGACCTAAGAGATTGTCAAAGAAAATGTTTGGCTTCTTGATCCTCTCAAAGAAAGATCGTGATAAAAACAAAGAAATCTAGTGTCGCATATTCTTTAATGCAATGGTTGGCATATCTATCATCTGAAGCTACTTTCAACGCTTGGCCCACAACAATTTGAGCTTCTTTGGCATCATTATTCAGTAACTTATTCATTGCAAGTTTTAATATGCCAAACATCAATTCCTAAGACCAACATCTCTCATCAATTCCTGTTCTTGCAGAGAAATGATGAGCTTCTTTCCTTTTTTCTTTGGAATCTTCCACTTCTTGCTTATCCACTGCATGCTCTGGAGGACAGAACACATGATAACCTACACCCATTTTGTTTTGGTCCATAATAATGTTGTCTACCATTTTATTTTGGTCCATAATAATGTTGTCTACCATTTTATTTTGGTCCATATAACAAAACCATTACCTGCTTAAACTCTTTGCAAAATCAACACCTTTCAACTATAAAGCATAATGGACAAATAGATTCCAAAGGCATTGAATACCATCTTTGTTGTCTGGCCAATTAAATAATGACTCTTGAAAAACACTAATGATTTATTGTCACCTCCGTAGTGTGATTCAATGCAAGAAGAGATGGGAACAAGTTCAACACACATTGGGTAGATCTTTCTATACTGGCAACTGAGATTGCATGTGTTTTTCAGTAATTCCAATGCTAACAAAAATTTAACATGGTTAACAACCAATGCATGCATTGTTAGTAGAGAATCCTTATCATTCTTCCAGGACTCAATAGAATCATGAGCACAACACTCATTGAGACTGGAAATTGCAAAGTCCATCAATTTCGTGGAATTATCTCTAAAAGCTTATGAAAGTTGACAATTGTGCCAATCAACATCAAAAGGAAATTCCTACTCAAATTCAAGCCGCCCCAAAATAGTTTCAAGAATCTTTCCATATACTTTGAAATATGTACAAAAGACCATAAGTACATAAGAATCTGGCTTTCTCAAATATGGTAATACAGTGGATATACTGATAAACTTTGACTGCCCAAATACAATCAACCACAATAAACATTTCTATTTGACCAAAATATGCAGCACTAATGTATCAAGCAAGGTTTTGTTGAACACAATCTTTAAACAAGGACAAAATACTTTGTAATGTGGCTAGGGTTGACCAGAAATAGCACAGCATAACAAACTCAAAACTAGTTTCTAAAAAGAAGTGAAATAAATTATATTTGTATTTATATAATGTATCCAGAACAAGGCAAAAAAATCCATACAATCCTACATGAGTACCCTTCTCTAAGTCCTAAACGTATCCAGAAGAAGGCAGTAAAAGCCTTACAATTCGACTTGAGTACCCCTCGAAATTACAACCCATCCTGCTAAATCTTGTTTAATTTATTGTTATTGTATGGATTGTGAGCTTCATTGGGTCAAATTTATAACCCAATCAGAGAAACTTTTTGAATCTAAATGAAATATATATACTTATTTTCCAAAGTGTACCTATGTATTTTCTGCTCAACCGACACTAATGATCATGACCATGTACTAAATAACATGCATGTTACTGCACATACCAACATTTGTGGTAAACATCCCATTCTTGCCACTACATAACATGATCGTGACCAATGTACCCCTGCATGGCATGGACTCACGGCTAGAGTGTACAATTTGTGATTTTAACAGTGCACTAGGGTTGAGACCACACAAGGACTGATTCCCAAGAATCCTAAAGCTTGTTGATATTCACATTTTCTTTATTTGTATTAATTTCTTGGCATGGTATAAAGTAACTAGATTTCTAGAGGAATTGACATATATAAAAGACCTACAATAATAAAGGAAGCGATAATAAGTAACCAAAGTATAATCCATGCCACATTAAAAAATTGCTTCATGAAAGGCCAAGATAAATACCTAATCCATATGTTGAAGGCCCAGAAGGAAAATTATTGATCCAATGATAAATCTAGGCATGTTGACATTTTGGCTTCCATGTATCACAATGAAGGTTGTCATGGTTAGAATTCATAATCCTTTTTCCAAATTCGCCAGTCAATCTCTTCCAAAAATTGTGAGCAGTGGAATTCAAAACCTACAGGATCCAAATTAAGATATCTGAATATGAAAACAACAACTCCAGAGATGCTTAATACAAACATTCTCTCTATAAACTAAGGTACATTTCAAATATGAATGAATAAAGAATCTAAAAGAGAAAATATGAAAATCGAAATTTTTCCATCACTGTGAAAGGTTGCACCCTATTTTGGATCAATCCATTGAAGTTATCCTAAAATCTCAATAGTGCATATCTATAATAATGTGTTTTACCACTCAAGGTCCAAAATGCCTTCCTATTTGCATGCCCCTATAGTTTAATAAACCTTATCAAAATATGCAGGGCATCATGAAACTTGGTACATATCTTATGACGAGAACACATTGCATGTCTAAATGACTGAAATAAATATACCAATAATGCTTTCCAAACTAGTGCTCTGCTCACCTGAGCAACACTGAGGTGAAACAAATTCATACTCACATGGGTTGGTGTTACAGACATCAGATAATTGATCGATTACTTTCATAGCAAGCAATACAACATGGAGCAGTTTGTCTACATCATGAAAGATAAAATAAATTACTTTTTTCACTACAAATATTTCCTATGCTCCATATTTGGAATCCCTGAAAGCATCAAAAGCGCTATTTGCTTTTGCAAAAGCATCTAAAGATGAATTAACATCTGATGTCTGCAGTTCAACAACAATTCATGTTTAGCTATCGATAAAAATTTCAACTAATAAAAATCCTTAAATTTTACACAAATAAATATGTACATGATGATATGAAATTACAAATTACAAGCATATAACAAAAAAATATGTTCAATTTTATATATGTAATGTCCCTTTTTTTAATTTTTTTATTAAAATGACCAATTTTTCACTTTTTCCCCTATTTCGACCTTTGACTAGTTTTGATGTCTAGGTCTCCAAATTGACCCAAATGATCCCAAATATTCTGATAATGTATGTGAATGGTATTAAAACTTTAATATGATGTTCAGGTATGATTTATGACCCTCCAAATACTTCTACAAACTTGTTTAATATTTTGGCCAAGGTGGGAGTTTTCACTAGCAATTTGGGGTTCCAATTTCCCTTGGGTAAATGCTGAAAATGGCTTCTCAAATGCTCCCAAACCCACTCGAATTTATGAAAATAGTAAGATTATGTTTCAGGGACATTGTTAAGTTCTCATATGAATCATTACTAATTTTATATATGATTTTATAACCCTCTCCCAAATAGCTACATAATCACTAATTCGACCCTTGGGGAAATGGCATCAAATCTTCTCCAAATGCAATTAAACTCAGTAAGATGACTTAAAATAATTACGTGATGAAAATTAAACTTGTAATAATCATTAATTACATTCCATTCATCATAAATATATCAGATATACATTCTCCCATTCAAAATAACCATCATTACCATGGCATACAACAATATAGTGGGGAAATGGTCATTGTTTGCTCATTAATATTCACTCTTGCATACAACCATTTGGTATTTAGACATGAGACTTTCTAAGGATTAATAAAATATCATATAAACTTATTAAAATCATAAATTTACCATGATAATCTTGAAATCATCAGCATTCAATGGCATACATCAATATAGTGGGGAAATGGCCATTGTTTTCTCATTAATAAACACTTTTACATTCAACCATTTGTTATTTATACCTAATATTTTATGAATATGGAGAAAATATAATATTACACTTATTACAATTAGAAATTTATCATTATAATCTCTCCCAAAGAGTACAATAGCTCACCCCAAAGCGCAATCCCTCCATCACCAAGAATATGCAATAAAAACTGGAAATGGTTGAGAGAAAGTGTTGCACTAGAAGTAACCATGAGATTCCCTATAGCTTACACATGGAAATAAAAACTCCATTAAATATCCATGAAATACCTGAGTGGCCTCTCCAAACACCAACTTGGATGGGAATATTTCACCCTCGAAAATGGCTGAGGCAAGAAACTAGTCATCCACTAGCTCTCTCAATTCATAAATGCAAATTTCTCAAATGATCAAAATCTCATATATTGGTTGATCCATATATTTTATAAACATCCTTAGCCTTATAAGGTTACCAATCCATCCATAAACTCAAGACAATTCGAATTAGGGTGTGTGCACAATATTTGCCATGTGTCCTCCCTTTCCTAGCCTTCCATCTTCCCCCAATTTGAGAAGGACCCATTGAGCTTCCCCAAATCACATGAGAACCCTCTTGGATTCTCTATTTCGACCTGAAATTTCATATATGTCCAATTTCATCCTTCATATCTGATTTGTGTCATAGGTGTCATAGCATTTTCATCATTATTATCATAGAGCTAGGGAATCTAGTCCAAGTGTTTCACTAGCTCCAAAATGACTCTTCATCTCCCATGTAAGTTACAATTCCTTCCAAATTAGAACTATTATGCATATTTCCAACTATATTATCCTTATAACTCATCCAATAACATTTATTCTTCCCATGGATTCGAAATTGCAAGAGGAGGATGCCATGTGGCATTGAAAATCTAGCTTGTGTGGGTCCCACATCCTCCATGTTTCTTCATGATCAATTGCCACTTTGATTTTCCATTTTATTTATTTATTTATATACTTTTATAAATATTTATGTCATTTTAATGTTCAAACATCATTTATTTTACCCCTTATTCCAAATCCCAAAGCTTCCACCCCCAACCTAGGAAACTAGTAATTTTCCTCCTTGGCAATTATTTGACCCTTGGCATCAATTTAAAAAAATCTCATAAATATGGAAAATGTGATTATTCCATTGTGACCCAATGAAAAATTTGGGACATGAAAAATACTCCCTTACCAATATTGCTTGTCCTCAAGCAATTTCAAACATGGGTGTTGAAGAACCTGCTTTCTGTATGATTCTTTGAAGTTGCCACTGAGTTCCCAACTTTGAGTCTTTGAGATTCGATGAATATTTCAGAGAGGAAACACCATGATTTATGCTGCACTACTCTAATTAAAATCACTTTATTAAGTGGTAAATCCATCTCCCATACTAGTTGTTTCCCAAAAAAATTGAAATCAATGGGACTAAAAACTATCCCAGGGTCCCATTGCTTGTATTGCACTCCAACAATTAAGAGTGCTCTACAACCCATACCATTAGGAAAGAGAATTATGGTATCCCATTTTCTTGTATGCATTCTTCCAAACATCATTATTACATAATATATATCATGAAAGTACATAAAAACATAATTAAAATGTACATCAAGAAGGTGCCTCGTCAAAAAATCATGAAAGTTCGTATACCTCCAAGTAAGTAGACCACCATTTTCCAAGTGCATACAAGCTTCAAGTGACAAATAAAATATGTTCCAATGAAATAGGTGAGGATACCATGTCCTATAATGCTTCTCCAAAATTATGTGATATGCATCAAAATATTCAGCCATGTATTCTTTCATCCAGGAAGTGAATGAAGAATCTCCACTAAAATCGGAACCAAATAATGATCAGAAAAAACAAGGAGACTTCAAATGACTCAAAGAAGTCTCACCCTGCATACATCCATGAGTGAAAGAATCATAAATATATAACAAATCATGTGTTTGGAAACAAAAATATTCTCCAATCATAAATCTATTCACCCCAATATTGGATGAAGTTCCTCCAACATCAAATGAACCAAGTGTTGATCAAGAGAAACCATGAGTCTTCAAGTGACTCAAATGCATATCATAGGTGCATCCATGTATATGTGCATCATCATAAAGTAACAAAGGATTTTTCTTCAAATGTGAATAATAAGTTTCTCTAACCATGTCATCATAAAAAGTAAATCTAGGAGTTCCATACTCCTCTTGTGGCACCATCAAAAAGAACCATTTCACCCATACTTCATTGAGACTAATGCTGCAAAACATGGAATTATAGGATGTAGGAGAATTAAATAACTCACCAAAATGATAAAAAAGTGCAGAATTTTCATCATGGGAAGTATCCATATGGGTAGTATCATGCAGCTCTTTCAAAAGTGTGAAACCTTTGTCATTGATTGGTTCCAATGTAGAGGAATCACGCTCTTCTTTAAAAATTGCACAACCTTCATCAAGAGACAATTCAAGTTCCTCTTCCACCACATAAAGTGTTTGGATATATTCAAGATAATATTAAAACACATCAAGAACATTAAAATTTCCTCATTTCTCATGATCCACCATGTCATGAGAATCCTCCAAACAATCTACCATTTGACAATCTGAAACATAGGAGGAAAAACAAGTATCTTGCAAGTTTTCAAGAAGTTGCTCATTTTGAATTGTGAGATTATTAATATCCTCATTATTTTTCAAGTATGATTTATGTAACCATTCATTAATATCAAACAAATGGTTTCTACCAAAAATAAAATACATGAAATTACCTTTGATGTGGCACATTTATCTTTGAATCTTCTCCATGTCTTCAAGGAAGGGATGTTTCCTCCAATGAAGTATCTCTCCAACAATAACTTGAAACTAATTCTTGAGTGTCATTGATTATTATAAGGGACTCATGGATCTTATTTTCATTCATATTTAAGGACCATTCAATAAAATTATGCTCTTGCAAATGAACCTCCTCATCTTCTTCCTTCTTGCTTGGACCAACTTCATGAAGCTCAAGTGGTCATGGGAAAGTTAATCGTGTTTCTTCTTTAACTGCTACAAGGTCTTCATTTTCATGTTTAATGGAATTTTGTCTTGTAGAAACACTTTCAAAAGTGATCTCTATGTCATCAACATAGAGTTGTGAGAACCCATAAGTAGTTACTTCTTCATTGTTCAAGCATCCATTAGTAGATGCTCTTTGTTTCATTTCCAAGGTAGAGTGTGTCTCCAAATGATCTTCAGTATTTCCAATAGAAAATTATTCATACTCATTTGATGTCTATTCATATTTTTCAAAGATACTTGGGAGTTAATTTTGATCCTCTTCATGTACTACTTCTTCTACTTCACCTATTTCAGAACTAGGTGGTTCATGGGCCTCCTCCTTTTGCTCCTTTAACAAAGCTTATGCATTTTTCCCCTTGATTTTCTTAAAATCAATATATTTTATCCAACCTTGCATATCCAACAATTTGAACCCTTTCATAATATTCTTTTTCATGTCTTCAAATATATGTCCCATGATTTTTATATGCTATTCACCATCATATGGGGTTCCCTTTTCATCCCTAGTCATAGTTTACTCTTCAACAATAGAAATTTTGGTTTCAGTATATAATGGTGGTCCCTGAATTATTGTCCTCATAAATATCAGACCACATAAATTGAAAATATCATGCTCCGATACCACTGTAATGTCCCTTTTTTTAACTTTTATTAAAATGACCATTTTTCACTTTTTCCCCATTTCGACCTTTGACTAGTTTTGATATCTAGGTCTCCAAATTGACCCAAATTCTCCCAAATATTAAGATAAGTTATGTGATTTATATTAATATTTGAATATTATTTTCAGGGATGATTTATTACCCTCCAAATACCTCATAAAACTTGTTTAATAAACTGGCCAAGGTAGGTGTTTTCACTAGCAATTTGGGGTTCCATTTCCCTCTGTGTAAATGATGAAAATGGCTTCTCAAATGCTCCCAAAACCACTCGAATTTATGAAAATAGGTAGATTATTTTTAAGGGAAATTTTTAATTTCTCATATGCATCATTATTCATTTTATACAGGCTGTTATAACCCTCTCCCAAATAGCTACAAAATCACTAATTCGACCCTTGGGGAAATGGCATTAAATCTTCTCCAAATGCAATTAAATGAGTAAGATGACTTAAAATGATTAAGTGATGAACATGAAACTTGTAATAATAATAAATTAAATTCCATTCATCATATATATATCAGATATACATTCTCCCATTCGAAATAATTAGCATTACCATGGCATACAATAATATAGTGGGGAAATGGTCATTGTTTGCTCATCAATATTCACTTTTACATACATATATTTGGTATTTAGACCTGATAATTTCTAATAATTAATAAAATATAATAATAAACTTATTACAATCATAAATGTACCATTATAATCTTGAAATAATCGGCATGGCATACATCAATATAGTGGGGAAATGGTCATTGTTTGCTCATTAATAATCACTTTTACATTCAACAATTTGGTATTTAGAACTGATACTTGATTAATATGGAGAATAGAGCATATTAAAATTATTACAATAATAAATGTATCAGGATAAGCTCTCCCAAAGAGTACAATATCTCACCCTAAAGCACAATCCCTCCATGAGCAAGAATATGCAATAAAAACTGGAAATGGTGGAGAGAAACTGTTGCACTAGAAGGAACCATGATATTCCCTATATATTACACCTGAAAATACAAACCCCATTAAATATTCATGAAATACCTGAGTGTCCTCTCCAAAAACCAACTTGGATTGGAATCTTTCACCCTCAAAATTGGCTAAGGCAAGAAACTAGTCATCCACTAGCTCTCTCAATTCACAAATGCAAATTTATCAAATGATCAAAAGCTCCTCTCTTGGTTGATCCTTTTATTTTATAAATATCCCTATAATTCTAAGGTTACCAATACATACCCAAACTCAATCCAATTCGAATTAGGGTTAGTGCTCAAGATTTTCCATGTGTCCTCCCTTTCCTAGCCTTCCATCTTCCCCCAATTTGAGTAGGAACCCATTGAGCTTCCCCAACTCACATGAGATCCCTATTGGATGCTATATTTCAACCTGACATGTCAATATGTCATATTTCATCCTTCAGATCTTATTTTTGTCATAGGTATCATAGAATCTTCATCATTGTTGTCATAGAGCTAGGGAATATAGTCCAAGTGTCTCACTAGCTCCAAAATGATTCTTCCCCTCCCATGTAAGTTACATTTTCTTCCAAATTTGACCTATGATGCATATGTACAAATGTATTATCCTTAAAACTCATCCAAGAACATTTAGGTTTCCCATGGATTTGAAATTTCAAGAGGAGGATGCCATGCGGCATAGAAAATCTAGCTTGTGTGGGTCCCACATCCTCTATGTGTCTTCATGATCAATTACCACCTTGATTTTCCCTTGTATTTATTTATTTAGATCCTTTATTAAATATTTATTCCATTCAAATGTTCAAACATAATTTATTGTCCCCCTTATTCCAAATCCAAAAGCTGCCACCCCCAACCTAGGAAACTAGTAATTTTCCTCCTTAGCAATTATTTGACCCTTAGCATCAATTTGACAAACTCTCATTAATATGACAAATGTGATTAGGCCATTGTGACCTAATTCAAAATATTCACTTTTAATATTGACTTTTACATACAACCCTTTGGTATTTCAACCTAAGACTTTTTGAGAATGAAGAACAGAGCATATTAAACTTATTACAATCACAAATGTACCATGAGAATCTCTAAACCATCAACATTCAATGGCATACATCATTATAGTGGGGATATTGTCATTGTTTGCTCATTAATAATTAATTTTACATTCAACCATTTGGTATTTATACCTTAGACTTTCTGAATATGGAGAAAAAAACATATTACACTTATTACAATAAAAACTGGATTGAGAGAATCTCTCCCAAAGAATACAATAGCTCACCCCAAAGCGCAATCCCTCCATGAGCAAGAATATGCAATAAAAACTAGAAATGGTTGAGATAAAGTGTTGCACTAGAAGGAACCACAAGCTTCCCTATAGATTACACCTGCAAATACAAACGCCATTAAAGCTCCATGAAAAACCTGAGTGGCCTCTCCAAACACCAACTTGGATGGGAATCTTTCACCCTCAAAATTGGCTAAGGCAAGAAACTAGTCATCCATTAGCTCTCTCAATTCACAAATGAAAATTTCTCAAATGATAAAAATATCCTTTCTTGGTTGATCCCTGTATTTTTTAAACATACTTATCCTTCTAAGGTTACCAATCCATCCACAAAATCAATCCAATTCGAATTAGGGTGTGTGCTCAATATTTTCCATGTGTCCTCTCTTTCCTAGCCTTCCATCTTCCCCCAATTTGAGTAGGAACCCATTGAACTTCCCCAAATCACATGAGATCCCTCTTGGATGATTTATTTCAATTTGACATGTTAGATATTTCAGATTTCAGCCTTCATATCTGATTTGTTTCATAGGTGTCATAGAATCTTCATCATTGTTGTCATAGAACTAGGGAATCTAGTCCAAGTGTCTCACTAGCTCCAAAATGACTCTTCCTCTCCCATGTAAGTTAAATTTCCTTCCAAATTCGACCTATGATGCATATGGCCAAGTGTATTAGCATTCTAACTCATCCAAGAACATTTAGGCTTACCATGGATTCGAAATTGCAAGAGGAGGATTACATGTGGCATAGAAAATCTAGCTTGTGTGGGTCCCAAATCGTCCATGTGTCTTCAATATCAATTGCCACTTTGATTTTCCCTTGTATTTATTTATTTATATCCTTTATTAAATATTTATTCCATTCAAATGTTCAAACATAATTTATTGTCCCCCTTATTCCAAATCCAAAAGCTTCCAGCCTCAACCTAGGAAACTAGTAATTTTCCTCCTTGGCAATTATTTGACCCTTAGCATCAATTTGACAAACTCTTATGAATATGGAAAATGTGATTAGGACATTGTGACCCAATGCAAAATTTGGGACATGAAACTATCACATTAGGCATTTAATATTTTTAACATTGGATTTCATTAATAAACTTTTCCCAAATGTGTTCTTCAACTTACATGTTATAATATGCGGTTAAGAAGTTGATAACTTCAAGCAACAGTTACATTGTTTCCAGACGATGGTAGAGATCCAACTCCTCTTCCTGTTTTTATAGAAGGATCTTCCTCCATTAGGAAATGGTTATTTTAGTTGTCCACATCTGATGCTAATGAGGAAGGGAACTCACCTGCACACATAAAACTATCAAACAACTCATACTATGTATTAAAATGAAATTGTAGTAGTAGCTGTCATCCATGGACACATGGCCCTTATATATATGTGTTTGTGTGTGAAGGGTGGTACACTTCCATAATAAAGTTTATCCATCACCATAGAACCCATCCTATATAGTAAGCACTACAAATTCAAAAGGAAAACTAGTAATATCACCCAAAGAATAGCCATGAAATGTCAATCCAACACAAATTCAATTGCGACATAGTTGGATGCCAATATAATGTCCCCTTGAAAATGCTTGCTCATTCTAGTAACTCACATCACCATAAAAATTCCAATAAGTATGATAGCTTCAAGATTCTAAATCAGTAAAATTGCAAAGTCAACTTTGAAATTAAGCTCTTATGTTTCCAGAAACCATATTTCCATTCCAATGCCCATAAATTGGGGGAAATATGACTACAATCACATGATCTTTTGTAAAACATCAATAACTACTGAGGTGATGAATTTTACATATATGAAGAACAATTTCACCCATTCATCAACGACATGTCAAAATATAACCCAGGACTGAATTAGTTATTATCTTAAAAAAATTAATTATATATGTGTGTATATCCCATCGAGAAGAATTTCCAATCATCAACAAAGGAGAAATGGAAATCAAAAATCTAGTAGGAAATATAGCATGAAGGGTCTAAGACTCACCCATATGAGTAAAATGGGGAAGCTATTCTGCAAATGGTCACGCTGGAGGAGGGGCTCTCAATTTTAAAGAAAATACAGAGATGATACCTACAAGGAAATGGGAGGAGTAAAGGAACAAAAAATAACTTATTAATAACCCCAATTGTAATAGTGACCAATCTTATGCCGTGAAGAAATATCCAGGGCCTATGCAAAGACAGGGCACAAGGCAAGATCTCCTCCAACAAGAAAAAATTACTTTATTTTATCAGTGGGAAGCAAAAACTTCTCCACCCTTCCCCCATGTAGAGATATAGTACCCAAGCAATACCCAGTCGAACTTGTAATATCTTGCATAGGAAACTAGAAAGAAAGCACAAGCATATTCCTTGTAAGTAAGAGTAAGCAAGGAGGCGCATGTTAAAATTATTGATAAAATTCAAAAAATTATCTCAAGGGAAAGGGCTTAACTCACCTGTGAACAAGCAAGGATCTCCTCAATGGCAGATTAGAAAGGAACTAGAGTTTGGGACTTGCCGCTCATAATGGCTTTCATGATTCTTTGGGAATTTACCTGGAAAAATAACTTTGAAAACATTCTCAAATGCTGATGACATACCTTTCCATGTTGAATCATGTACAAACCATTAAACCATATCCATACGACTCTATTGACTTAGCGATGTGTAAGTACATCTTGCATCTTGATGAAGGAAATATAGATAGGTGAACGTTAAAATACAATTTGTCCAAGAATAAAAAATTTGCATGTTTAATATCCAACTAATAGGGGTAGAAGATATAAATGCAGAATATGTTTAGACTTGATGAGAGATATAAGTGAAGAATAAACAGGGCACAAATCAAACTCTCCAAAATATTATATGTATTCTATAATATTCCCAGGAAACCTGAAAGCAAGAGACATTAAGCCCTATTAGGACCCCAAAAGAACCATTCAAAGAGCAAGGTTTTTCAGTAAGTTGATATATAGTCAAAAATATGTGGACCCTGGAAGAATCATTCAGAGTAGGATTTTTCAATAAGTTTATTATATGGAAGAAAATATGTAGAAGCATAATAAAATAATATAAAACCCATGAAAATAAATTTCAAACCACATCGAAAAGTTCATATGCATTTACAAATACAGTGTAAATACAAAAGATAGATCCTCCTTGACTCTGGACACGAAAGGTCCAAAATGAAAATCATATAAAACAATATATATTTTTCTGTTTTCACAATAGTCCAAGCAGAGAAAAAAACATTGGTTTTAACAAGTTGACACAAGTAGAAATCCGATAGGCTTTTTTTAACAGAGGAAGCTCAGGGTTTAAACACAACCCGATTTTTGTAGGCATCCATATTCACACGGTGGCTTGGGAGGTATGTACTGGTTGTTTTTTTGTCACCACATGCTATCCTATAAGGAGCATACTCATCCTGTAGGTTAATAGAAATGGCCTACAAACTATTTTCTCAATTTAGGCATTGAACCGATAAAAAATGCAGAAAGGATATCACCATCAACATTAAACATAAATGGAAAATAACTCCCACTGAACAGTATCAATGATAGATGTAGTCTTACCTCAATAGAGATTGTGGTAGTTGGATGTTGAAGATCTCCTCCAACAAGATCTTAAGTTGGAGTAGGTTTCAGATGCTTCTTGCATCGTTGTATTGTGTATGCATTGAAGGGAAGGATAACAAAAACATAGAGATTGAACTTTGGCATGCCCACAAAATTTGGCTAGGAAAGGTCAAGACACAACCAAGTATAGTCATACTTTGGAATTATCCTCAACGGGTTGGAACATATTGATGAATCTAACCTAGAAGAAAAATATTAAAAGCGCTAATAACATAAAAATTGTATGCTTAAGCAAAGCTATATTATTGCAAAGTCTTACGCGTGTAAGAAAAGAATGTTTTGTTTACATTTATTAAAGAAACTAAATTGTTATTTTGGGGTATTAGAGTGAAAATGAAGTAAATTCATGCTTATGGTTACTATTGTGAAAGAAAAGTAAGTTACTTATTTTGGTTACTTAAGGAAAAATAAGTAATACCAATCTTTCTTGATCATGATAGCTAATTTGGTAGGGGCGTGTAAATATATGTCGAAGTTATGATAGGGATGTGTAAATATATATACATTCCTTAAAAACATAAATTTGTTATGTTCTAAAGCGCCATAGTTCAAAAAACCTTATGTCATAGCATATACATAATTAGCCAGATCTATACTATAGCTTAGATATCTATATAAAGACAAATATCAATAGAGAACATGTAGTGTTTCACATATATAACCTACAAATATATATTTATAATTGATATATTATTAACCAATTATGTGTATTTTATATATATTTGGTCAATTCATGTTGAGTTGTGACAGTACATTAATTTAATAAATTATAACACTATAGATGGATTCAGAGACCCCATTAAAGTGGTCTCTGAATCCATTTGCAGTTTTATAATTTAGTAAAATGTACAAATTCATTGTCAAATTTGTAATTTTTTCCATTATCGGAGTGACACAACTAAAAATGACCAAATAAATGACCAGTTGTAATCTGGTTATTTGTAGTCTAGATATCCCGTGATCAAATTTGGTCATTTATCTTAGTCATTTTTAGTTCGTTTTATCCCATGACCAAAAGTGTTCATTTATCTTGGTAGTTTTTAGTTAGCTCACTTAGAATTATCAATTTTGGTCATTTATCCCTTTAAAAAATTGTGGTGACCAAAAATTTTGGTCTCGTGGTCACTAATC
Source organism: Pseudotsuga menziesii (assembly GCA_001517045.1). Lineage (NCBI taxonomy): Eukaryota > Viridiplantae > Streptophyta > Pinopsida > Pinales > Pinaceae > Pseudotsuga > Pseudotsuga menziesii. The sequence continues at coordinate 191,605 of LPNX010090061.1, read as the reverse complement.
TTTCATTTTTCACTAGTGCTAGTGGTTGCTCCATTCTAAGATTGCTTCTCATCAAATTATGAATACAAAATGTAGTTAGATAAATGGATTGGACAATGAAGTAAGAAGATTGATCTCAACAGATTACAATACAAGATTTGAAGTTGTTAGAAGAGATATTGAAGTCAAGAAAAGAACCATATTTTATTTAATAATGAAGCCTAATCCTTTACTTAGAACATTGGTGCCAATAATTATTGTTTTGAAGACTATTATATTAAGATAAATGATGTTCTTTTTTAACCAAGTATGGTCTTTCAAAAGATAACTCTTGATTCATCTGAATGCATTAATATTATGTAGTGTAAGATGTAAAATTACTTTATATACTACCTCGTCTTGTATTTTGTATGTCAGTAACACATCACATAAAATCATAGTTAATTAAACACTCGATTATTCTTTCCATGTTTCGATTATCTAAAATATAGAGTGAAAAATATAATACTGCTAATGTATCAAGGTCCACTAGAGTTATCTCCCCTAACATTCAAGGTTGATCTAAGAAAACTTAGGATAGAGGATTGTTTGGAAGAGGACCTAGATAGAGGATTGTTTGGAAGAGGATCTGGATAGAGGATATGTCTTATTTTTTGGAATCCATTTTTTCATTTTTTATCTTTTGACAAGTGGTTTCTATGTTGTTTAAATTTTTGTAGCCAAACAAGTGTTGAGTTGTAATACACATGCTACAAGTGGCTTTCCAAGAGTGTAATCACCAATGATTCTTGGAATCTTACTCCATTTGGTTTCAAAATATTCTTGTACATATAAGGTTGTGACTTTTAACATGATCATTGTAACTTGAACAATTTTACACTTTTGAAAAATTATCATTCTTTCATTTTTTTGTTTCTCTAATTACATTTTCATAGATGTTCTCATACTCTTTAGTGATAGTGATTTGATCATTTTCTCATGTCTTGTCAAACTTGTGTTCACTTATTATGAAAAATGAGTAACTATATTATATTTCATAAACATATATGTGAGGTTGATTTTAATTAATTAATGTGTTTGCAAATATGCAAAATGAACAAAAGACTACTGGTAGATTCAACTTACAATGTTTTATTACATTGTACTTTTTTGAATTGGTTAACTTATGGACTAGGTTCGTAGTTGCATATTAGAGATTACTTTCCTTTAAAAGGCTTAATTTAATATGTTCGATCTCCATTGAAATAAAATCTCTTAGATCACTGATGTGAAATTATATAATATATTCTATTTAAGGGTTCTATATCAATGAAACACCACCTACCTTATAGGAAGGAGGTTGGTGGTTTGCTTCCTTCATGCCCTATATATATTCTGAAATCACTAAAAATAGCTAAATGACCACTTCAAAAATAGAAATAAATGACTCAAAATATGACCAAAATCCACATATAAATGACCACTAGTGGAAAATTAGAGATCATTGATCACACGACAAAAAATTTGGTCATATTTAGTTTGGTTGTTTATATCTTATCTTGTGGTCATATACTTGGTCATTAATTGTCATAATTAATGACCAAATATACAACCAAATTAACAACCAAATATATGACCACAAGATAAGTTATAAATGACCAAGTTAAATATGTCCATATTTTTTGTCGTGTGATAAATGACCGCTAATTTTCCACCAGTGTTCTCCAAATCAAAAAAGGTCATTTATATATAGATTTTGGTCATTTATCTCTCATTTTATACAAGTGAGAGGAAGAGGAATAGACACAAGTATATGTAGAAGGAGCACATGAAACTGTGAATGCAGAGTCTCCTTTGGATGGTAGTAAAATTGCAGTATTTACAGGAGTACCTCACTTTCACACTCTCGTATTCAACGGAGTGGTTCAAGGGTAAGTAGTCACTATCCATGACATGGATGGAGGTGATACACATAATTTCATTGATGCCTCATTTGTTGAAAGAAGGAAGTTCACCACTGAAAAATTTGAGGGTTTCACTGTGATGATTCCAGGTAATCATTCTATGGATTACCTAGATTGTACTAGATGGATCCCAAATATTCAAGTGACCATAGGAGATTACACTGTTCCTAATAGTTTTATGTGGTTAATTTGATTGCCACTAATTTTTTGGGGGGATTTAAATGGTTTCACTCCATTGGAAAGCACACCATAAATTATAAGGTGCTTGAAATGAAATTTCAATATGCTGGTGAAAAAGAGGTTCTGTTGAGAGGTATCAACACCTACCCAAAGAATGTAGTTTCTATTAAATATTCTTAATTGCTTAGATGATATTCTAAAAAAATTTACAATAGTAGGATCATTGAAAGAATAAAAAGCACAAAAACACAAAGAACATAGATATTTTCCTTAAAGAAACCAAAAGGGAGAAAACTTCACAAAATATCCTCGATATAGAAATCAACCAAGAAAATGTAAAACCCAAAGACAACTCCTCCTCTCTCCAGTGCACTTCTTCTTCTCTCTCTAGTGAACTTGCTTGAGTGAACAAGTGTGTATAAATGAAGGAGGCACCTCATCTATTTATATTCATCAGGTGAGTGACTCAATTACCTAACTAGGTCGGTCAGGTTCTCTAATTAGGGCCGACCTACATAGAAGGACTCAAAATAATATTTATAAAATACTTTTTTGGGTACTATTGCCCCAAATCACAATGGAGGTTTTACCTCATAACTTTTACATAACCAATTAAATCAAGGAAATATCTGAATGGAGGAATAAAAATAATAAAAATAAAATATCTTATGAAGTTACATTATTTTAACACTCCCTCTTAACTAGAAAGGTATTCTACATCATCAGCAACAACCATAACAACAATTGTACAACTAACTGGTGAATCTCTATATGTCATAGGAAGTTTCAGAACAACATCATATATATAGAACGGAATCATCATCATTGTTGGGATATTATAAACCCACTTCATACTTAGGATAAAAATATTTAATCTATATTGATTAATTTCCTATCTACTAGCCTAGATAGTTGGAATATATTTGCACCACTTGGTCAATACTTGCCATATATACACCAGGAGCACCTTTATCTTGAATCTGGTTAGATCCCGTCCACTTTATTGGTTTCCAAAATTAGTAACTACGTCTTCCTGCATATTTTGTCTTTATACTTCTTTATTCTAGTTTTTCAGTAGATAAGGTAAAGCTAGTCAACTAGGAATTGTTATCTTTTGTTGCTAACCCATCCTCCCTGATTTTCTCTCCAGATTCCAGGATCAGCATGTTTTTTCCATCACTCTTGACAACTCACTCATGCTTTAGCTAATTCATGAGGTCCTTGACAAAGTTGGAAAGTGCTTTATCCTCCTATGGGGGTTTATCACATTTAGTAAGCCTGATTTATGAGCTAGCATGAGTTATCTTCCACCAACTCAATTTTACATTATAAGGATGTATTAATATTGTAATAATAAATCAAGTCATTTATTCAATAATCAATTATTCATTCTTCACTTCTTCATGTGATTCAGTCTCTTTATTCTTCTCTCTGTTTTCCTTGTGCACACTTGTGAGAATTATCATGTAGCAAGGTTCTATTTATACATGGAATCAAAGCTGCAATTTATACAATCATCATCACCATCATCATCATGGAACTTATGGATTTCCATCAACATCAGGATCATCAGTATGTGGATACTAGGATATCATCATCATCATCAGTATGTGAGTACTGGGACATCATCATCAGTATGTTAATATTGGATCGTCATATGCAACTTCAGTATGTGAATACTAGATCATTATCTGTAACATCAGTATGTAAATACTGGAACAACAACAACATCATTAGCATGTTAGTGCTAAAGCAACGTCACCAACAAATAAATGTTGTATCATCATCTGCATCATCAACATAGAGATGTTGGAACATCATCAACAACAACATAGAATTCTGATATAACATCATCATCATCGGCATATAAATGTTGGGAAAACATCATCATCATTAGCATAGAAATTTTGGCATCAATAAAAAGTGTTGGAACCACATAGTCTTTGTTATAGCATAATTTGACACACCTGATACATCATGCTTTGATGTCCTATCTTTGTCCCTATGCATACTCTTTTTACCCCATTTTTCTCACTATTACCTTGATTCTCCCATGGAACCTTTAAACAGACATTTTTTATATGTATACACGGGTCACAAGTATACAACCCACGTATATGCAGCTTGCACCACTGTCACTCGCGTACATCAGGATTTATGCTAAAAAACAAAAAATATTTGGATTTTTCCCCATCAAGTAATGATTGAATTGATCCTTGCCCATCCATATTCTCGAAAACACTCCATTTCGACCCTTCCCTTCCCATTGAGGGGCTATATATTGAGATCCTATGAAGCATTAGAGGAGGAGAACTTTGGACAGCAAATATACTGTAGTGGAATTGTGCCCCATTGTTATATACTTGAGTATGCATCCCTTTGTCCTTGAAGAATCCAATAGTGTTATTTCCCAATATTTCCTTTGTATGGAGGACTGGATTGGTGGAGGTCCAATTGGAGGGACTTGTTTTCTCGATTTTGACGAGGTGTCGACAGAGGTTGTCATTTGCATCTCTATTCATATTAATATAAATATCCATTTCTCATCCATTGTATGTGTAATTATGAATATTCTTATCTATGGATGTAATTACTTGGTTTATGTATTGGAATGTAACATGCTAGATTGATTTGAACCCTTTACATATATCATCCTTGTATATATTTGTTTTGTTAAGGGAAATGTGTAGGTACAAGTTTGATTGAAATATCAATGAGGATCTAATTCGAAAATTTAGAATAAGGTATGCCTCTTGTCCCTTAGCGTTAGTTTCGTTTATTTATTTAGCATGGTTGGAAATGGGTTTATTTCTAGTGTCATCCTGTTTGTTGTGGTCCACCTCAAACCATAGGATATATTCTCCATAATAGTCTTCATTGGTATATAAATGTTGGCATCAACATAGAGTACCTGAACCACATCGTATACATCAACATAGAAATGTTGGCATCAACACAGAGTGTTGGAACCACATCATCTACATCAAGATATAAATGTTGGCATCAACACAGATTGTTGGAACCACATCATATTTCCCTTAGGACATCTGAAGAATCATCGATGGGTTCTTTGGTGGATATACTCGAGCATTTTTCTTCCTTACTAACCCCTTCGGGCCAAACAAACCTAACCATATAGATGGATCTACTTGGGGACTAAACAAGCCTTTTATCGCTTACTAACCCTTTCGGTCCAAACAAACCTATCCACGCATACTAATCCCCTAGGATCAAATAGGCCTAGTCTGGCTTACTAACCCTTTCAAGACAAACAAGCCTAGCCAGACATACCCTAACTAGGTTGAGCTACCAAAACACTGCAACATGAAACCTACTACGTCATCATCAATCCCACTTTCAAGGGAGGTCTTTTTGGACTACACCAGTACATGAGACATAGGTTTCATCAACATGTCAGAAATTTGTTCCTCTGTGGGAACATATTTGAGCTTTACAGCTTTCTTTTGCACCATATACCAGATGTAGTGATATATAATTTCGATATGTTTCAACTTATCATGAAACATCGGGTTTTCTGTCATCTTAATACAACTCTGATTATCACAATGGATATCATTCGCATCTATCTATGTATCAAATAATCCTTCCAACATCTTGTGAAGCCATACTGCTTTGCTACAGGATGAACATGTTGCAATGTATTCATCCTCTCCTATGCTAATTGAAACACTTGACTTCTTTCTACTAAACCATGATATCATACCTGATCCAAAACTAAAACAACATCCTGAAGTGATTTTTTTTCCTTCGGCACTTCCTTCCCAATCTGAATGTGCAAATCCATGTAATCTGATCTCACCGTTTGATGCATATATGAGACCATAATACAGTGTACCCTTCAGGTACCTCATCACATTTTTTGTTTCCACTAAGTGAACATGTATGGGCTCCACCCTATAATGAATTAAAATGTTTACAACAAAACATATATGGCCTCATATTGGTCAAGTACATTAGTGAACTAATAATATGTCTATATAAGATAACATCCACTATCTCTGAAGAATCGTCATTCAAGAGCTTCAAATTTATTGTTATCGGAGTAGTCATAGCCTTATAATCCATCATCCCAAATCTCTTTAGGATCTAAATTGAATATTTTCCTTGGTTCAAGAAAATATTGTCTAGATACTACCATACTTCAAGACCTAGAAAATAGTGCATCATACCACAGCATTTCATCTCAAACTCTGTAGCGAGATTCTTATTACATTCACTGATGGGCCTATCCTCATCTGTCAAAAGTAGATCATCCAAATATAGTATTAATATCACAATCCAATCATACTCAACCTTATAATAAAGGTTGGAATATTCTTTACTCTTGGTAAATCCAAAACTCACGAGGACGCTAGTAATTCTTCCATAACCTTCTCTGTGTGCTTGCTTCAACCTGTACAACACTTTATTTAGTCTGCATAAATTAGTCTTCTAGTCATTTATCTCAAATCCTCATGGTTTATCAATGTATACTTCTTCTTTTCTCACTCCATTTAGGAAGGTTGTATTTACATCCATATGATGTAACTTCCACTTTATCTTGGATGCCAAGGAAAGGACGGTTTTGATTGAGGTCTACCTTACGATTGGTGCAAAGGTATCCTCATAGTCGATTCCTTCCTTTTGAGAGAATATACGGGCTATGCATATCTCTGTGTTCTTATCTATACCATCATTTGTTGAATGATTTTTTTGTAGATTCATTTCAACGATACTACTGACTTGTTCTTCAGTCTTGGTACTACCTCCCATACATCATCTTTATAATGGATTGGTATTCCTCTACCATGGAATGTACCCATTCCTTATTCTTTGTTACTTCTTCAAATCATGTAGATTCTTTATCAACAAGATTAGACATCAAAGCCACATAACTGGGGTATGTATTTGGACTCTTACTTTATTTGATGGTTCCTTCTGGAACACCATATCTTTCTACTTCTTTAATTATTTCACGTGCCCAAGTAGGCCTTCTTCCACATGATATAATCTCACTATGAAAATTCTCAAGTCTATAAGGTTATGTCATGTCATGATCCTTGGGTATATGTTCTTCCTCATCATTTCTTACTATTTTGGAGATTTCTGTAGCTCTAGGAGCTTCATGCTCCTCTTCATTTTTTTAATTCTTCCTTGATTTTCTGAAAGTTGTATCTTCGTCAAATGTGAATCTCTTTTGAAGGTATCCTAAGATATAGATTCGATAATACTTTGATTTCTCATTATATCCTAAAAACAATCCATTCTTTCCTAAAGGGTCCAACTTCAATCTCTTCTCCTTGGGAATGTGTATGTATACTAGACAACCAAATATCTTCAGGTGACTGGCTTCAGGTTTTTCTTTGGTAAACATCACTTATGGAGTATTATTTCCAATATCATTGTGAGATATTTTGTTCTGTACATAGGATTTTTTTCTAGTTGCTTCTGCCCACAAATACATAGGCATATATTGATCATGGATCATGGATTTTACCACTTCCATGATAAGGTCTATTCTTCCTTTCAAACACACCATTCTATTGAGGATTATAGGGGATGGTGAGCTCCTTGTTAATCCCATATTTTTTCATTAATCATTAAATTCACCTGTTGTGAACTCACCTCCATTATCTGATCTTAAGGTCTTAATCCTCTTTTCACGGATGTTTTCTACAAGATCCTTGAACTCCTTGAACTTTTCAAATATTTCATCTTTCTTCTTCAAGAAATAGATCCAAGTTCTACGGGAATAGTCATCAATAATGGAAGCATAGTAAACATAACCTCTTAGTGAAGTAGTTTGCATTGGTCCACATACATCTAAGTGAACAATGTCTAAGATCCCTTTTGCTTTACTGTCACTTCTTGGAAAATGGTTCTTAGTGTTATTTCCTTGTGCACATCCTTTGCACACTCCTTCATGGTTTATCTGGATCTCTAGTAAACATGTCACCACCTTGCTCACAATTGACAATGCTTTGTATTGTATATGATCAAGTATTTTGTACCATATTTCACATGGGATTACGATACTAGTCATTAAGGTTGAATCTGAATGCCCCTTTAGTTTGTAGAGTCCTCCTTCTTCAACTCCAATCACCATTGCATCATCTATAGTTCTCCCTTTTTCCCACATGAGAGATTCACCATCTACGAAAGAAACTCTAACACCTTTCTTATCTAAAGCTGAGATAGAAAGGAGTTTCTTCTTTAAACCTGGGACATATAGAACATCCTTCATCTTCATGGACTTTTCAAAGTCCATCTTATAAGAGGATTCTCCCATCCATTTGATGGGATATTGGTAATCATATACAAGCACTACTTTTTGTGGGGAATCCTTCTGTACAAGACAAGAGAGGGAATCCTTCTAACATGTCATATGCTTGGAGGCACCACTATCTACTATCCAAGTATCACATCCAGGTGATACTAAACCTGTGAGGGCTGCAATCAAAACATATTCTCCACATGAATCTTCATCTTCTTTAGTCCTCTTCTCATCTTCTTGATCATCATCTTCAGATGCATGGTCTTGGAATATTTTGTTCCTCTTCTTGGGTTGTTCTACCTTTAGGGGACAATTTGTGGAGATGTGTCCCATCTTGTGGCAAATGAATCATTCAAAAGCTGGGAAGCTCTTCTTGACCCTCCTATTCTTTTGAGACCCTTGAGTTCTTTTAGGAGGATGATCATGACTCTTCCTCTTGTTCTTTCCTTTTTTATGGGTTTCCAAAGCTTGATATTTGTTTTAATTCATCTTCTCTTCTCTGATTTCTATTCTTTATCCTTCTTAAACACATTTTTCCCATAACTTTCAGAACTTGGTCAGCTTTCTTCTAGAACATATTCCTCGAATGAAATATCCCCATTCTCTTGGGGGACCATTCAAGGTGGTCATTAGAAATTCTACTTCTTCTACCATTTCACCAATAGCTTCCATTTGTTCCTTGATTTGGGATACTCTCACTAGTACAAAATAAGGAATTAGTGACTACATGACTAAAAAATCTAGTCACCACAGTTTTTTCAAGTGATTTACTACTAAATATGAGTAATTTTGAGTGACCCAACTATAAACGACTAATTTAGTCACAAGTTAACAAATATGACTAGATAATAAGTGACAGAGTTAACAATGACTAATGTAAACAACCAATTTAGTCACGACATAAAATGACCAGCTACAAGAATATGAATTAGGCATTTATGTCAGTGATTTTTTAATTGTGTCACTCCTACAATATTGGAAAATTTCAATTGTGACAATGAAGTGTTGCAATTTAGTAAATTGTATAAATTGTCTACCTTCTATCTCCGACCATGTGTAGGTTAACAATTATAAATACAAAATGGAATTTGTGGGGTTAGGAATATCTAGTGTTTTTCCATGTGGGGATAGTGTTAGGGTTTTGTGGATTATTGCAAACGATGTTCTTTAGTTAAATGAAACCATGAACTAGGTTGGCAGTTCAATTTTATCATGAAATTAAGACTCTAGCGGGAAGGGGTCGGCCAAAGAGGCAATTGATGCTTCACTTTAGATAATCTTTAGAGAATAGAGGCTTCTTGTTTATACCTCATATCATGTTTACATAATCAATTTTTATTCTACAACAAACCCTTGGTCGTGGATTCAAAACCTTGGATTACCTAGACATGATTCAGGTAACAATTCTTTCCCTTGTTGCTTCAATTTGATTTTCTCATGAAATTGAGACACTGGCAGGAAGGGGGCAACCATGGAGGTAATTGAGGCTTCACTTTAGATAATATTTATAGAATGGAGGCTTCTTGTTTCTACCTCATATCATCTTTACACAATCAATTTTTATTCAACAACAAATCCTTGGGTGTGGATTCAAAACCTGACATTGAATACCTAGACATGATCGTACTTCAAGTAACAATTCCTGCCCTTGTTGCTTCAGTTTCATCCATTTATGATCTTTTTTTACTTTGAAAATTTAGATGAGAAAACCCTATGTGAAGCGTTTCAAATTTTTTTATCCCCAATTTAATCGCCATGTGGGTGTTTAACTTTGTTTAATAGTTTTAATGGATTTTTGGGGTTTGCAAGTATTTTTTTCCATTTGCACAAAAAACACTTTCATGGGTTGAGGTAAAAGATGTTGAATTCATGATGAACATCGATAGTCTGGAAGTGGATTGATTTATTTTATTTTACTTTTTAAAGGAGGAGTTTTTTTTCAATGGGAGAAGGATAGATTTCTTGGATGGTGTCATGACATGTTGGATGATTTCCCCAACTATATTCCCTATTACATGAACAATACTATCAATAGATTTCATATATTTGGCACAAATTAAAATTCTGCATAGTTCTTGTATATGAATGGGTATAGGAATACCGGTGCGGAAAACTTTCATAGCAAATACAAGATCCAATCCTTGGATGAAAGGAAATATCATAGGGATGTTGGATGGAGAGAGAACTATCATCACTCAAATTGTAGACAATAGTATAGTGGCTGAAGGGATCACATTTTTTATGATAGCAAGGGACATTTTATGGGACGGTATAAAAGTCATAGAGGGTCATCTTATTTTACCATCACAAGGATTCAAGGTCCAAGGATGTGGATACACAATTAGTGTGCATTTTTCATGCTTAACAGTAGATGTATTTAACCTATGGAACCTTCAAAGGCAAGTTATTATCTTCAATCAATTTCAAAAGTATAATAGCTAGGTTAGTTTACAATATTACCCATTTTAATGAAGTAGTATTTTTTTAAGTCATTGATTAATGATAAACTAACAATAAATAAAAACTATGTATTCACTTAATAAATCCTTTATCTTTAATAGAAACTAGAAATGCTAAGAAAAACAAAGACATAGTTTGAGCTCGATGATTTGAGCTTAGGGTCTTATACAATCATGGATGGACTGCAACCCTTCCACACCAATCTTAGTTCCAAGGTAAGAAAAGGATTGCAGTCACATTTATGTTTGACAGAAAACGCATTAGGATTTTAATGGTACAAAGATCGCATTTCAATTGGAGACCCTTTTGCTGCAACCAATTAATTTTCAATAAAAATATTATTTATTTATTTTTCAATCAAGAAATGTATTCTAGGAACACAATTTCTTCATTTGATGTTCATAGTCGAAGGGCTCACGAAAACCCCTGCAAATTTTTTAATAAAACCCTTATCATGAAATGGGAAGCAAAGAAGAGAAAGATAAATTACTTTTATGTTGTCTTTGTTTTTAACTGCAAGAAATACCATTGATTGTAGGGTTTGTCGTGGCCGCAACTCGTTGGCACAAATATATAGAATTCAAGGGTGGAAAGCATTCAAATTCCGCCCACCAACTCCTTGTTTGCGCAAATTATATGATCCCAAAATCATCATATGCAACCTACAAAAACTAGGAATCACAATGGTAAGAGTTTTCTCGCAAAGCATTTGTAAAAATATGTGAAAGAGAAAAAATCTATTTCTATTATACAGAGCCCAAAATTCAATTATTCTTGTGCTTTCCATTCCTCCATTTTATGGCTTTAGCTTTTCCATCCCGGTTAAAAAAATATTTCTCTCAAAATAAATATTTGTGTACCTATTTTTGTTCCTTAATAAAGAACAACCCCTTGGAATGTCCATTAGGTACCATAGATTTTTAAAATCCCTTTTAAATTAAAATTTATTGACTTTCCTTTCGGCATCTCTTCCTTTATTACTAATCAAGGTTTTTTCTCTCATATATGCTCATTCTCGTCTTTGTCTTCCCAACTCAGGATTAATGATATCTAATATGATTTTGTTTCCTTCATAGGATACAGACTCAAACACAAATATTCAGAGGCTCTACTAATCTTCTTTCATACCATGCACGAAAATAGAGTGCACAAATTGTGGAGAGAGAAAATGAAATAAATATTTATATTAACAATGTTGCAATTGTACATCTCTTGCACATGATGAACCACAATGGGTGACATGTCGATAGCAACCATAGTCAGTTAGCTGATTCGATCAAATAACTTCTAACAATAACATAGAACATTACCTTTCATCAGTCATGTTACCCCCCATTTTTATGGGTATTCGATTGTGATCATCATTACAAGTTCAACGGGGGTTACTTGATGCAGGATGGTAAAAATTTTCTCCATGTTGTGATAGATGCAACTAGATATGAGTGGGATGTGTGACTGATGACATGGATTTTAACGATGCCTGAGCACATGGATTGGCATGATGATGTCTTAAAGGTGCCTTGCTTTGTCACTTTCTCATCTTAAAGATCCAGTGTCCTGTTTTTTCACATAATTGACATGAGTACATTTGCTCCCTTGGTGTGAGAGCATCCTAGGCCTAAAGCGATAGTTTGGAATCACATTTGGGATGATCTCATTTTCTTCAAGAATCTCATTATCTATTGATTTTGGTTTATTTTGCATAACATAAGCCTGATTTGAGAATTTCTTAGCTCAATTAAAGGGTCAATATGTATGGACATAAAGATTATTTCAGTTCCTTTCCAATGATATGGAACGCTTCCCTTGATTTGGTTTATGTTCATAAGGGATAGCATTTGACATGACCACCCTTTTTTTTGGATCTAGATAGAGTTTTTTAGGGTTTAGTGGAGCATTTTTATTTGTTTACTCCACCCTAGGTGAGATCTAGGGTGGGATGTGTGACTGATGACTTGGATTTTAACGATGCCTGAGCACATGGATTGGCATGATGATGTCTTAAAGGTTCCTTGCTTTGTCACTTTCTCATCTTAAAGATCCAGTGTCCTTTTTTTTCACATAATTGACATGAGTACATTTGTTCCCTTGGTGTGAGAGCATCCTAGGCCTAAAGGGATAGTTTGGAATCACATTTGGGATGATCTCATTTTCTTCACGAATATCATTATCTATTGATTTTGGTTTATTTTGCATAACATAAGCCTGATTTGAGAATTTCTTAGCTCAATTAAAGGGTCAATATGTATGGACATAAAGATTATTTTAGTTCCTTTCCAATGATATGGAACGCTTCCCTTGATTTGGTTTATGTTCATAAGGGATAGCATTTGACATGACCACCCTTTTTTTTGGATCTAGATAGAGTTTTTTAGGGTTTAGTGGAGCATTTTTATTTGTTTACTCCACCCTAGGTGAGATCTAGGGCGGGATGTGTGACTGATGACTTGGATTTTAATGATGCCTGAGCACATGGATTGGCATGATGATGTCTTAAAGGTGCCTTGCTTTGTCACTTTCTCATCTTAAAGATCCAGTGTCCTTGTTTTTTCACATAATTGACATGAGTACATTTGCTCCCTTGGTGTGAGAGCATCCTAGGCCTAAAGGGATAGTTTGGAATCACATTTGGGATGATCTCATTTTCTTCAAGAATCTCATTATCTATTTATTTTGGTTTATTTTGCATAACATAAGCCTGATTTGAGAATTTCTTAGCTCAATTAAAGGGTCAATATGTATGGACATAAAGATTATTTCAGTTCCTTTCCAATGATATGGAACGCTTCCCTTGATTTGGTTTATGTTCATAAGGGATAGCATTTGACATGACCGCCCTTTTTTTTGGATCTAGATAGAGTTTTTTAGGGTTTAGTGGAGCATTTTTATTTGTTTACTCCACCCTAGGTGAGATCTAGGAAATTATGATTATATTATTGTAAAGGAAGTTGAGATTTTCTACTATAAGAGAGCCTCTTCCTCAATCATTTCCAATGTTTGGATATGGAGGGAAATCCCACTAATAATTAATGGAATATCTTTGGGCTCTTATGGATGGCTTATGCTAGAGCTATGATGTGGATGTCTTACTAATGGTTTGGTTTACTCTTGGATCAATAATTGTTTTTATTTCGTTTTGTGGTTAAATAGGTGGTGTATTTTCAACTCTTGTTTGTATGCCTTAGGATTCCATGCTTAATGAATATTATGCTAAAGTTAGTGTTGAAGATACCACTCCATCTATTCCCATGTAGATCCTTCCATGAATTCTAGCCTTCCTTGAATTTGGTGGGGATTAGCAGTCGATTCTTATAAATCCTTGGATGTTAGTAATATATTCATTACTATCCTTCACTTACCCTATTTTCCCATTTGATAAGACATTGGTCCCTAATCCCATCATCGCCATAATATCTAACTTCAATAACAAAAACCTTTTTTTTCTTTGGTTACTCTTCAAATTAACTTTGTGTTTCATTGCTAAAACATAGTAATTGTATTAAGAGACTCCTAACTTGAGCTAGAGAATACATAGCCTAAAGAGAAGAAGAGGGTTAGGTGGGGTGACATTGGACTCCCTCTTATTTATCTATCACCCATCATAGATTTCAAATATTTAATATTAAGAGTCTAATTTGTGTGGTATTAGGTCACAGACTCACATGTCCTTAGTAGATTTTATGTGACATAAAAATTAATCACTCCTAAACATAAATTTATTATGTGTTTCTACTAATAGAGCTTGCGAAAATTCTATGAAATAAATCTCAAATTCAATGTATTATTTCATGTCTAATATATGAAATTAGGTACAAGGAAATACTGCAAATTCAATGAGTGTTAATTGAATGCATGAAGTAGATAGGAACTAATGGAAAAAATGTATTTTATTCTAGTAATTTGAGAAGAATATTTCTGCATATTTTCATGGAGATTTAATCTAAATCTCTACAAAATTCTAGAAAATTTGGCCTAGTACATAATATATATTCTTGTAAGTATGCTAAAAAGGATTTGGACAAGAGTAATTTTCCAATTGGTAGGCCCATGCTTGTTTGAACTTCCACTAGATCTCTCCAAAGATATTCAAAAATTTTAGTGCTACTTCGCTGACTTTTTATAATCCTTTTCCCCTATCTCTATATATCTCATTTCTGAGTAACAATGCCTTTTCCTTGTACTTGATATTATAGTCTCATATGGGATGAAATGTTAGGAGATGGTTTTAGTTTTTGCACAACCCATGTTTTTACAGGATATATATGGATTAGGCACAATTAACATCTTTCTCCAATATTTATTGGGATAGGAATTGATGAGATCAAACAATTCTTTAATGAATCTACACATGTTTATGGTGATTTCCTCCATCGTTATGTCTTGATTTAATTTCTTTTTGTAGAATGTGTGGCATTTTTGGCCGCTTCTTGTGATTGGCTTCAAAAAGACAACTTGAAAAATTGGATTGTTTTTGTGACCTAAATAGCTAGTGGTTAACCTTGTTAATATTAATATTATGGTATTCAAACCAGCAAGGAGTCTCTCCGTATGATTCATTTTTCTTTTAGGGGATATATTGTGGAGGTGCGTAAATGCAAGGGCCAATAGTAGAAGAAATACAGGCTTCATAGTCACTTCTTACCTACGATATTTCTTACGATACTCAAAATTACATAGGCCTAATTTGGAGAAAGAATCAATCCCTAAAATAAACTCATTCTTCTAAACCCTAGACGACAACAACCTTCTAAGTTATAAAAACTAAGAAACCCACCAAGAAAGGAATATAAGGGCCCTCGGGCCTCTAGATGCCCTCTCTCTAAATTGATGAAGAATCCTGTCTCCATACCTTCTTGGGATGAAATTTTTCAAAATAAGTGTGTTGTTTGTTACTCGTTGAATGAAATATCAGTCCTCAAACAAGACCATGGAGAGAGGCCTACTGCGGCATTTTGTGACATGGAGAGAGGCCTACTCCAGATTTTGTGACATGGAGAGAGGCCTATTCCAGGTTCCTAAAAAATAAACCACTGATTAAAATTATTTGGGTCCCATTTTTAATATTAATTTGTTCAAAGCTTTGGCTTGTTCAAAATAACTCAAGATTTAACCAAAAGGAATATCCCCCTCTAAGGGTTAGTAAAAAATGACAAATCTCGTCAGAGAATCCATCATGGAAAATTATTTTAGAGATAGGTCCCTCTCCTCCCTAAACCATGGAGATCAAGAACATATTTTATGCTAGGAACTATAGGAATGGGTCTCCTTTGGAAAGAAAAGATAAAATCCTCTCCTAGTCTATTTTAGACCAAGGTAAATAAGCCCTCTTCTTGGATGGAACAACTAATGGAAATCCAGGCCCTGCTGGCTCCAGAGGTGTCATTTTCGATCCCAAAAAAAATCAGATAATTAAAGATGCACTCATACATGCATTTAATCAAACAACATAGAAGAGGCATTTGCTGCCTTAAAAGGTTTAAACTCTTAGAGATCATATGCCTCACCTATAAGGACATCATTTGTATTTGACACTCAACTCTGATTGTCTCTTTCATACTTTAATTTGACACCTCTGATAACCGCAAGCTTTCCATATTTTTAAACAGTTTAGATCATATAAATTCAAGTGAGTATGTATAAAAATAAGCATTGAGGAAAACACAATGGCCAACAAAGATGTTGGCCTTGTTGAAGGTAATCTCCTCAATATTCTTCAAGATGATTCTAAAACAACCACGTGATCCCCAATTTCACAAGAATGAAAAATAAATTATTTGTACATAATGAGTAGGAGATGGCCAAAATGTCAAATGAATCTCTTGGAGATATCCAAACCCAACAAAGATGAGCTACCATGAAGAAGATGTTAGGGATGACAAGACAACTGTTAGAGTTATCAAAAGAAACTGTAACTAAAATGGATGATCTACATGGGCTTTAGGTTTTGATATTTTTAGTTCTTTAATATGTTCCATGGCTAACTGATGAAGACGTATTCAGTCTGGATATTATATGTCACAAAGTTACTATTTTGGATGAGAAAAACGTAAGTTGCAACTTTCCCCTAGATATAAATATGTGATACTAGGTAGACAGCGCAGTATGTTTTGTCTGTAAATATATTTAAGTAGTTAATACAATATTGCTTTTTTTTTAAAGGGGATATTTTGGCTGCCTAAGTATACTGTGTCAGGGCTTATGTGTTTGTCTTCTCTCTCATATTGATTCTTTCCTGTTAGAACTCTAGCTACTATTCTGAATTTTCATCTCTGTGGAATTTTTTTTTAAAGATCCTCCAAAACAGTCTCAGGCTACAGATAACGGATTTCAGAAGGCTTCAAAATCCAGAATAAAGAAGCAATTCTAGCTTTGGAAAAGTCAACCCAACCCCAGCTATCTAAAGTTATCCTAAATCAAGTATCAAAAGAAACAGTGATGGAAATGGATGATCTGCATGGGCTTTAGAATATGATATTTTTTGTTCTTTAAAATGTTCCATGGATAACTAATGAAGATGTCTTCAGTCTGGATATTATATGTCATGAAGTTACTGTTTTGGATGATAAAAACGTAAGTTGTAACTTTTCCCTAGATATAAATCTGTGATACTAAGTAGACAACGCAGTATGTTTTGTCTGTAAATCTGTTTAAGTAGTTAATACAAGATTTTTTTTTTAAAGGGGATATTTTGGATACCTAAGTATGTTATGTTAGGGATTATGCGTCTTCTCTCTCATATTGATTCTTTCATGTTAGAACTCTAGCTATTATTCTGAATTTTTCATCTCTGTGGATTTTTTTTTAAAGATCCTCCAAAACAGTCTCAGCCTATGGATAACAGATTTCAGAAGGCTTCAAAACCCAGAATAAAGAAGCAATTCTATATTTGGCAAAAGAAACCCAACCCCAACTATCTAAAGTTATCCAAAATTGAGCAATAGATATACAGACTTAGGGAACATGGACCCTAGGGTGGAGAGCTAAGTGAGGCCCCTGCTCCTGAATACCATACCAATGTAGATCCAAAAGAAGGGAAAATCCCTGCAACAAAAGAAAAAAAGGAAAGTGGCCCTCCCACTGAATTCCATGGATTGCCTCTCATCAAAGGTCCCTTTACCCTAATAAAATCACAGACTCTTGCAAAAGATCTGGGAGTATCATGATCAACTTCTCAAATCTCTCTCTCTTGTATCCCAATTTTACATTCTTGAATAAAACCAAATATTTCACAGAACTTGCTCACTGTTTTCCTATGAATTGGTTTCACAAATGATGACAAGGGGCTATGATTATCTCCTCTTA
Source organism: Pseudotsuga menziesii (assembly GCA_001517045.1). NCBI lineage: Eukaryota > Viridiplantae > Streptophyta > Pinopsida > Pinales > Pinaceae > Pseudotsuga > Pseudotsuga menziesii. The sequence continues at coordinate 173,467 of LPNX010090061.1, read as the reverse complement.
GTATATAGGTTTATCACTGTGCTCTTGTGAATTCATTTTGATAAATCATTTCTTACCTACGATATCTCTTACAATACGGCCACGTTCATTCATGTTGCATTCTCTCAAAGCTTTCAATTAAGACCCTAACCAATTCAAATACCATATGTTTGTACTCTAATAACTTCTCAATTTGTTTCCACCATTTGGGAGTTGTGGGACATTATGAAGTAACCATATAAACATTTTATTATGTAGAGAAACTTCCAAGGCTGTTAATATTGTCTTCCAACTTTAAGAGAGATTGTGTAGTGTTTGATGAGACTCTCCCACTACCTTTCATTCTGTGTGCTTCAACTTTCACTTTTGTGTTGAATAAACTCCCCAACCAATAATCAACTCATCTTCCAAAAATAAGGTGTAATCCAGTGCTCTTGTAGTATGGTAATTACTTATTAAAATAGGCCCAGAATAGGCACCAATAACAGGATGTTGAACTTCTTCTCTATTGTCACCATGACTTATGGAACAATTGCACCCTCCACAACAGGGAAAGTGTTAAATTTATAACATGGATATGATTTTAATAACAGTAATAGTATTCTTAAAATTTGCAGACTTCTAATATTAAATTTTTGAGTTATGTAACAGTAGTAAACAATCATCTACAAAATTATACACAGGAACACAAATAAATTTTTTGTGGGGAAACATTTCAAGGAATAAAACCCCAAACAATGAATAATATTCCTCTAAATGAGATGACTGAGTTTGTACATGAGCAGATAAGAAAAATACTTTTACATCAATTTGAATTTTCCCCTAGGGTACACATACCAAAAGAAACCTGTGGAAGAATGATTGTCTTGAACAAGACTGATTCCACCAGTTAAACTGACCCAAACCCTAATCAACTGAACATAGGTTATATTGACCAAGACTGAGGCTGATGTTGAGTGTTGTTGACTATTGATTGTGTTGAAACAAGGCTTGGGTGCTTGGAACAATCTCCAATCACAACTTGGCTGAGTAGAGAAGGCCCTATATGGGGTGCAACTGCTGAGAAAAGGCCCTAGAAGGGCTCAACTGCTAAAAGAAGGCCCTATTTAGGGCACAAATGAGTGGATAGAGGCCTAGTAGTGTTGTCGTGAGCTAGAGGCAGGACCAACCAGAGCTGTTGGTTTCCCCCTCTAACTTCCAATACCTCTTGTGGATTCATTTAATTTTCAACCAAAATTTTGATGGTGAGAGAGAGAGAGAGACAACAACATTAAATCCCAAAAACAGTCTCCTTGGATCACCTACGAAGATGTGTAGTATGTCTAGCTCAAATGAGAATGCTTATTTATTTATAATCCATCATTGAGAGACAAATCCATAAGTTAAGGAAACCTATAGTATAGACAATTCAAGGTATCACGACCAGCGCAACATAACCTACAACATAACCAATGTTTGACTCTCTATCATAAGGTGCAGATTCTCCCAAAACATTCAATGCAAAGTTCCTTGAAGTATCGTTTGGTGTAGTTCCTAAATACAACTCCGCAATTTTCTAATTTGTTAACCACTCTCACATGGACTACACTTTGATAAGTTTTCAATTGCGTTAAGATTTGAACACCATAAGAATTGCTTGAACAATAGATAAAATGTCCTTCCATTCAACACAAATTTATATACTCTATCATCAATTAAATTTTCCTCTTGATTTATTTCAAATTTGCAAATAAACACCATGTATTCATTTCTAGATTAATGATGTAGCCCAGGGGAGATCATAAAAAGACATAACCAAGTATCCAAAATATCATAAAAAATTATATGATGTAGCCCAGGGGAGATCATAAAATGACATCCTCACTTTATCCACTATTACAGTAAATTTTCTTATAGGTTCCAAAATGTATTTGAATTTGAGAAGAATTGTGATGGTTGCTGCATGTTTACAACTTCAAATAAATAAAAAGTGAACTGTAGCTTTAAAAATGACTTCATAGTTGGAACTACAACAAATTCTTGGTTAAAAGTTAGATACGAGAAGTGAAATTTAACCTAAAGGATAATCAACTGTTTTGATACATGCTGAAAAAAATTAGAACAATTTGGTGGCAAACTGATATAAATATTGGAAATGAATAGCCACATGGAAAAAAATTTACTTTGAATTTGGAGGCAAGGAGTGAAAACCCAATCATATATTATCTCCAAGGTTTGGTGGAGAAAATTCGGTAGAGGAAAAGAGGGATCATGCTTATCAAATGTGATAAGCATGCCCCTTAAACCCAAGGAAGGTTGTACAAAGAGCCTTCTTTGGTTGATTCATACAAAGAGCTTGCAAGTTGAATCTATACACTCATCCACATATAGGTAGGCTTTCCCAAACCTGAGCCCATACACACATCTATATTTTAGTTTCTGTAGAATCTATATTTTAGTTGACAGAGTAAGACCTTAATAAAAATTATGAGTATGTCCTTCGCAAGCTAATACATTGTTAGAAGATCCTTTACATATTGTTTCCATAGAGTTTGATATAAAACCATTTCAACAGGAATTTTGGATGAAGAGTATTGCCTTCCACATTGATGGGGTTTGGTATGCCAAGATTTCCTTTTTCAAGGCGGCAAGCAGAGATGGTTTTCCTTGGAAATAGCATTCTCAAGGATTAATTAGTAGTCTACAATACTTTATCATTTAATAATTCTAAAATATGCGGTCTCTCATTTCTACTCACACTTAGTAAGATTTAGGTTGTTGATTTAACATCATAACTGCCATTTTTTAAAAATTATTCCCTAATGGTAGGTCATTTTTTTTGCTTTATGGACGTGAACCATAATAATTTATTTTTATCTTGAAAATGATCCTAAAAACACTTCAGATGTACATATTCCTGAAGTGGTGCATCCATATACAATTGTTGACAAGGAAAAGAAAAACTCAAAACGTTAAATGGATACTTCCAGACTCGGTTATGTTCTTGATGGAATAGGAAATGGATATCCTGAACCCTTTCTTCCATTTTATTCAATAACGTGTCCTCTAAAACATAGAATAGAAGAGCCAATCAAGGATCCTAAAGTTGTCACTTCAGATATAGAAATGCCCAGTGCGATGTATAGAGGGATGTACAGAATGTGGGTATGAATGTCTTCTATGGTTGCTTCACCCAATTTTGCAGTTAATGATAGGTTAAGATATTATGAACAATTGAAATAGAAACTTCAGAAGTATGATCAGATTTGGAATGGCATAAATAATACAAGGAATTTTTTAATTGGGCTATTAACAGCATCACTGAGTGCAATCTATATGTCTAATTTGACACAATTTCTGATGTACTTTATCCCATATGCAGCAATTTTTTTTGAGACTATAACAACAGAAGCACCTAGATCTCTATTTGTATTAATGGTCCCCCATTAAAGGAGACTTTTTTTCTATGCGTGTTTGTCTTGTACATTCTATTCTAGTTTCAAAAAATTGTACTTTCTTTTCTTTTCATGTTTATGGGGTCCTCCATTGACTAATTATGCAGAACCTTTATTTTGTATGTAAATTATTCTGAATTCAAGATACCATAGATGCTATTGACACCATTATTTGATGGGATTCATCTTGTCTTGATGAATAATTTGTCGTTTTGATCATTCCAATTTGCTTCATGATGTCCCTTGGGATTCATCTTGTCTTGATTAATAATTTGTTGTGTTGATCTTACCAATTTGGTGACGATGATTAATGATTTTGAACAGTGTATCGACAACAAAAGCTAGGATAGAAACATCAATTCCATGCAAGCATGGTCTAGCTATTGTTGGCTATGAGAAGGTATAACGTGGATATTCATTTCTCATATTTGACATATTAAGGGACATTAAAGTGGATTTCATTTGGCTGAAATATTTATTGTCAATTGAGTATAATACAGTTTTGAATTGTTTCTTCTTAATATATGATATCCTATCTTTAATATATATCATATCCTATTTTGCTCATCCTTACATGAAATGTACCTGTATGGATACTAATGAAGTTTTATGGATGGGGTAGGCTTTAAACAAATTTTTTGAGAATGTTTTGTAGGTGCTGTGTGTTTTTTCTCCCCATGTTTGATTTTGATTGGCTTTTGTGTTTGCCTTCTGGTTTTTAGTTTGATAAATGACTTGATCATTACTGGTGTTTGCTCTCTTTCAGGAAGTTTTGAGGCACTGTGACTTCAGTGTTGTTCGTTGCCTAGTAATTGCAAGTCTAGGTTTTACAAAGGTATTAACTATATTACTGGAACCCAAGAAGTGCACTTGTTGAAAGCTATATTACTAGAACTATCATAAGGAAAATGTAAACTAATTGCTAGAACCCAAGAAGTGCACTTGTTGCATGCTAATTTCACTCAGTGATTTTTCATGAAGCGTAGTTGTGTTCAGCTTAAATCACATCTTGTTGGTAAAAAAATAATATATCTTGTCTTGTATATGGAAGATTCAAGGGTAGGTAAATTATTTGCTAGACAATTTTTTTCCATTGGACTCTGGGACAAATGCCATAGACAATTTTTGGGAAACTTTTATTCTAATGAGTTTTCAAATGATACAATTATGAGAACTCTTTCTATTACTGTTGGTGTTACATCCTTGTGTAAGAGAGTAGATATGTTCATGGTGATATAAGAAATAATGAAAATAATTTTTTTCTACATCGATAAGATACAATAAGACTTTATTAATGCCAGACAAATGACCACAAAAGTAGGTCACTGGGACTGCTAAGTACAACAGTGTCGATAAAGTGTGGGAGTATATGTATTATAAAGCAAAAGAGGAGAAATACAGAGTAGGAACAAAAATGGAAGAAAGATATACAATGTTATAAGGCAATGTTATAATAAAGATGGAATAAGTAATAAGGCAATGTTATAGTTAGAATAAACAAATTACAACTTTATTATATGACTGTTTATGATTGCAAAAATATGATTTCAAATACCCAAATGAAGGGGAAATGGAAAATATACATACGGGTATGTTTGCAAACTATAAGATGTAAATTCAGTAAGTTTTAACTAAGAAAACATAGTATTACTTAAAATTTTCCAGCAACAAACATAAATATTCCTAAAGGGAAATTAGACACCATTAACTCTTCTAAATAACTCCAAACAAAGAATAGAGTTACCATATTGAAGCCCTCGTAGCACTCTTGAAGAAATCGAATCTCCATCTTCCATATTCAGCAAATTAATATTATAAAAGCACAAGCCTCTAGCTTTTCATTATCTTAAAGATATTCATCAAAGCTCAAGTAGGAAAATCCCCAAATTCAAGTTTCAACCATACTCTCAAATGGAGGGAGCTTCTCTTTATATAGAGTGAGCTCCATCTCCTATACAATAAACAAATTATTGTTTTCCTAGATCCATAAACCACTCCTCCTAGAAGAATGTGCTAGGTGGCTAGATCCATAAATAATCACTTTTCTTCAAACCAAGAGCCAAAACCATCAAGTGATTTTCAAAACCATGTGTTGATTTCCCAAAACCATGTGCATAAGAGGAGGGTGACCTTGAAAAGTGTGCATAGTGCCATGTAGGTGGAGCGCTTCACATGTATGATAGGTCAAATGTCTTGGGACTTAAAAACTTCCCAAAAATAGGAAAGTGCTTCCTCCAATGCGTAATCACTGCATCCTATTAAGTTTGACCAAATCAACCCCAAAAAGCTAATCAAATATGCTCCAAGGTGGTTAAAAGTCCTAATAACAGGGATCAAGTCCTATTTTGATACTCTTCCATTTGGTTGCAAGTAGAAACAATCTCACTAATCACTCCTTGCCTTATAAATCCCCAAGCATATTTAGTCACGTCATCAGGAAAAACATTAGTGACTTTCTTTGCAAACCAATTTGGAAGAGTAGCAAGAAATGTCAATTTCCATTTTGGATTAAATGGATCATCAAGTCTGAAAATTCTGGTAAGAAATTCAGTAAAATGAAATTAAAAGTTTTTCAAGTCATCACATTTCATTTTAGATGGAAACATGGCTTGAATCTATTTGTTAGCAGTAGTATACCCAACAAAATTTTCAAGAATATAATGTAACATGCAACCAATCATGTTATTCTGAGTATTACCCTGTGAATCAAGAATTGTAGCTCCGTTTTCATTAATGAGAAACATACTTTCCCAAAGATTCATCATATTAGGATCTTCTTTTTGTTTTGCATAGAGCCAATGTTGTAATGTGCCTTCAAATCCATCCATTAGCTTTTTGCAGGCATTAACTGGATTGTTGTCATAAGATACATACATTCTATAACATACAATCATGGAATTAACAAGGCTCTTGATTTCTTGTTCTGAACAACCATCTAAATTCCATGAATACACGCTTGTTGCATTCCAATATTTATGATATGTATTTCCTGCCTGATCATACAAATCTGGGGCAGAATTCCATTTCTTATGGTTTGTAACAAAATCACTATGGATAATATGTTAATGCCTCTTATGTTGTAGATTTTTATCATTGTTCTAGCAGGGATGTGGCAATTCATGATAATATTCAGCTTGTCTGGCTTTACCAAGGATTTTGATTAAATTTTTGTCATAAGATTGTCAATTTATTGTTTACGTGGTCAACATGTTAAGTCATTCTGAAAGTTGTTGCATGGAAGATTTGAATGCTCATTCTGTATTTATGATTAGGAATAGATGCATTTGACCTAAGTCTAAAACTTTGAAGATGTCAAAATTCTAGGAATAGAAAACCCAGGAGACATATTTTTTAAAATTTATACTGTAGATATTGGCTTAAGGATGGGTACTTCGATACCCCCCGCGCTCCCCCAGGATGTACTTGTCCCTATTGTATCTGCATCTTGATGAATTCCTCTCTTATAAAGAAAACACAATGTGCTCTCCTACGTGTAGATCCAAAAAATTTCATCCTTATTGTACCTGTACCTGCATCATATGTACCCATGCAATATTAATAGTGTTAATGATTTTATGGAGCCTTGTGCCTTCTTAATATTTTTGGGTCTTGTTTAATTTTTATCTATTTATATGAATGTTTGAATTCCCGTGATTAAAGGCTTTTGGAATATTGAAAGCAATTGTTTGGAATATTGAAACTAAATGATATTTTTGTTGGTACATGATGTAGGGGATTCTACACATTTAATAACGAGCAGTGCAGATCAGATTTTCAAGTTATGGAATGTGGTGACAAGAACTCAACTATTTTCTTTTAACTTTGAATCCCTAGCTGGAGCAATGGACCTTGTAGAAGGGGATAAACTTATTGTAATAACCACAGATCCATTTATGGAGTTTCTTTCATTAATTCATTTCAAACACATTGAGAAGGATCTTTCAAAGCGTAAGTAAAAAAATTGTCTTCTATTTTGTTCTATTAGCTTATATAATGCCTTTTTTTCATGATTGGCTGATGCTTTTATGGATGCACTTTGTGAATGTCTTTTATTTTTAACATTGACTTGATCCTGTTAGTTTGATGAGGTCATATGGAAATGGTTTCTTACTCTCATGCCAATATATTGTCTAGCATTGTTGCTATTCTTCTTCTTGCCCCCTCTCTTTTTGCATTTTTTGTTTTTGGGTAACTTGCTTTATTTTTTCTATGGAAAATATCCTTGGGGAAACCCATTAGGAAATTCCTCACATTACTTGAATGGCTCCTGGGCCCTTGGGTAAATACCATTTGAGTAAAACATGTGCTCCTAATCCATAGGTACTCTACCAGACTTGAGCCCATGACCTCTCAACAACCTCTTCCCTGAAGCTGGCCAGTTCAAACCAATGGAGCTAACCCATTGGGATTTTGGGTAACTTACATAAAAGACAATACTTCTAGGATAAGGAGACTATGGGATATAAAATGTTTGATTATGATTGGATACCATCTAGATTAGTGGTTTAGAAGCTTAATTTTGATAGTCTCTAAACACAATTTGCAATCTATGCCTTGAAATGGGTCGATTCAAACTAATTGAGCTAGCCCATTGGTATTTTGGGTAACTTAACTAAAAGACAATACTACTAGGATAAAAAACACAGGTTAGAAAAATTTTGATTATGATAGGATACCACCCAGACTAGTGGTTTGTAAGCATCAATTTTTTATGGGGTCTCTAAAAGCAATCTGTGGAGCTCCTGTGTTTTCCTTGTGAATGGTGCATTTCCTTTTCCAACATAACTTTGGGTGGGAAATGGTTGTGGGGTTAATTCAAGACATTTTTGGGCATGGAATCTCTTGACCTTGGATGTACTTACCTTTATTTCTATAGATAATTGGGACATCAATCCCTTTATATGGGAAAATCACTCCCCACAGAAACTTCATAACATTGATGGTTTCTTATGAAAATGTTTTTGGTTGTGAGATGAAATCAATCTTATTCATATCCCCTCATTGCAACAAATTGTGCTTATAGTGGCACTGAAATAGTACAAGAATTCCAATATCTTCCCCTTCTCTTCTTTGAATTATTTCTTCTACATTTTTTTGTTATATATGTTGGATTTGAAAAGAATTATGTTAGTATCATTTGATTTTAATAAATATTACTTAGAGTGGCACTCAAATAACAAAAGCATGCCAATATTTTCTATTAGTATTCTTATATAATTTTTTTATATGTTGGATTTTGGTTTAAATACATTGTTGGGGACAACTTGGAAGTTTAAAAACTTGATCATTGCATGGAGAGTAGCTATAACAATGCAATTAAATTGTTTACTCAAGGGGGAGATTGGATTGTCGAACACACTAAGCTTGGATTTGTTATCATTGAAAATATTTGTTTGAGTAGAATGAGATGAATTAACATACAAAATAATGAGTATCAAGTTACTACATATAAATAATGGCTTACCTTGTAATATTCCTTCAAGTCTTTCAAATGCATTTATTAAGTGCAAAAATGACTTGAAGAACTAGTACATGGTAAGCCATTATGGATCTATAGTAACTTGATAATCATTACTGTGTATGCTTGAATGATGCAAAATTTGTTTGAATATCATAATTATCAAGCAATAACAACTTCTTAAAGGGTTCTAGCTCAATGGTAGAGCACCTACCTAATTATAGGAAGAAGGTTGGTGGTTCGATTCCTCCGTACCCTATCATAAATTTGTGACTACGAAAATGACTAAATTCACATATATACGACTATTAGTAGTTAATTTCCTATATCTAGTCGTATTTAGCTTAGTCATTAATATGTTATTATCTAGTAGTTTATTTAATCGTATATTTGGTCATTAATTTCTGCAATTAGTGACTAAATCAATGACTAAATCCGTGACTAAATCATTGACTATCAATGACTAAATCATTGACTATCATCTAGTAGTTTATTTATTCATATATTAATTTGGTCATTAATTGTTGCAATCCATGACTAAATCAATGACTAAATCCGTGAATAAATCAATGACTAACTCATTGACTATCAATGACTGAATCAATGACTAAATAAACGACTAATAATTCAAGCTATTAATGACTAAGTGAAATACGACTAGCTATAAGATAGTGGAAATTAGCTACTATTAGCCATCGACTCAAAAATAGTCGTTTAGAGCCAAATTTTAGTCATTTTTTTAGTCATTAATTTCTCATTTTGTACTAGTGGTGTGTGTGTGTGTGTGTGTGTGTGTGTTTATAACACCCTAAAAACCAATTAAGAATTATAAATCTTAATATTTTATTAGATTCTAACGAACTATTAATAAACTGGAATTAATTCAATGAAAAAAAATAAATAGGATAAATATTAATAAAGTTAACATTAGTGATTAAACTAGGTTAAGATTAATTAAACTTATTTAAAGAAAGTAGGATGCATGAAGCCCATGTGGCCCTCATTCATAATTCTTTCTTATAAAATAAAAAATTGAATTTTATGCAATAAGGGAATCAGGGATTGAGTTAGGGGTATTTCTTCATGTTCTTTGATGGGAAGCTTTAGTCTAAGTTTCTCAACCATGGTTTATTTTTTAGAGGATTCTATGGGCATGGTGGATATGGGGGTTTGGAGGATGAGGGTAGAATAGGATTTTGACTAGGGTGTTTAGTTAACTTGGTATTGTTGAATTTTCCAAAAGAATCTTCTTTTACAATCTCCCTTCAATTACGAAAACAATGCCTGTTCATAGGAAAGACTAAACCAAATAACTTGATAAAGTAGTATGAGCCTATAACATAACTTGGAAGAACATCATTGGATTCACCATTGATGAATTGGAGTATGGAAATATATATTTTTACACATATAATTTTATATTAAGAATCTTCAAACAACATTTGATTTGGGACTTGAGATTTCTCCTAGACAATAAAAGTTGGTTGACTAGTTCAATGCCTTAGTTGAGATTCGACAACAATAGTTTTTCATATAGAAGTTGTTCAACACCAACAAACCCATTGGAATGACTACTTAATTAAGGAAAAATAGTTTGAATTTGGTGATTGGGGACTATTATATGAATCTAAGTTTTAAATACTTCAAGGGTAATCTCAAAACTAGATCGCTAGGTCCCTATGAAATTGACATGCTCTTCAATAATGGATCCATTCAAGTTCATATTGTTAATGAAGATGGACTCCACTCCTAATTAATGGCCAATGATTACAGATTTAGAAGAAACCCTTGAATGAGGAAATTGTGTTTGGATTACATGGATAGGAACAACATTTAGATGTGATTAAAGGAATCAATGGATTCAATATAAAGTAACATATATTCAACATATTATTTGAATAAATTTTAAAAAAAATTAATAAATAAATAAAATAAAAAAACATTAATAGTTCTTATGGTGAAACACCATATGGGAAACATAGGATAAAGGACTTCTTGAAAACTAGCATGTTATCAAGTCCTTATTTGAGAAAAATATCTTGTGATGAAAATATATATATATATATATATATATATCAAATAAAAACACAACCATTCCTCAATTGGACATTCAATTGCTCACCATTCAGCAGTGTCCTTGTTGAAATATTGTAACTTCGAAGAATATTCTATATGTATCTGTTTGTGGTCCCCGATGGTCCTACCGGGAGAACCACTTGTATTAATTTGTACCCCGATGTTTCTAATCGAAATAACTAATAAGATTCATGATGTAGTCCCCTCTAATTGTAAAGGTGGGTCATCAGTGTTGAAATATTGTAACTTCGAAGAATATTCTATATGTATCTATTTGTGGTCCCCGATGGTCCTACCAGGAGAACCACTTGTATTAATTTGTACCCCGATGCTTCTAATTGGAATAAATAATAAGAGTCATGAGGTATTCCCCTCTAATTGTAAAGGTGGGTCATCAGCACCCCAGTGTGGTTACTTGAGCCTACATGTCAAATGAGTTAACTTAAGTGAACAGATGAATATAAATAGAGGTGTAGTGCTCCTCATTTGTGACACGCACACTCACTTGAGTAGTGCACTTGTGGAGGAGAGAAGTAGATGGAGAAGGAGGAGGATCGGGCTTTGATCTCCTTGCTGGTTTTATCTTTTACCTTTTTGGGGCATCTATATTGAGGAAGCTTTTGCTGGGTTTTTCCCTTTAGGGTTTTCCCAGGATAAATCGGTGTTGTTCTTGTGATACTGTTTCTTTCAGTGATCCTACTTATATGCTTTTTTTATGAAAATGAAATGAAATACTGATGTATTATCTAAGCATATGAAAATTCAACATGGTATCAGAGCCACCCTGAATAGGACAGCTTTCACAAGGCAAAATAGCTCTCCCTCTCTCTCCCTGGAAGAAATTAGGGCTTCTTGCTGAAGAGGAATTTTTGAGTGAGCCTAGCATAGGATTTCTCTCCTCATAAAAATCGAAGTTTAGAGACCTGGATCAATATTTTTGGTTGGGTGAAACTTCGGGAAAGTCAAACCCTAGTTTGACCCCAAGCTAGAAAAACCCTAAATACTAAAACTGCTAAGTTTTGGTAAATTCTCTATATCCCAATATTGGTGAACGTTCACGAGCTTAAAATTTTAGAGGCCTAATATAAACTCTTTATGTACACTGTGTCCAAAATTCAGCCTCATATACGCTATATTTTTGGAGATATGATCCCTCCAATTTAGGGTTCCAGCCTCTTCCAGAATTCATCCCTAAACATAACACCTAGGGACAATTGCTATAGCTTGGGATAAAAAGGTACAAATTGAATTCCTGAAGATTTTCCAAAAATATCACGGATTTTACTTTCTATGGTCCAAATTTCAAAACCATAAGATGAAACAGTGACACGTGGAAGTCCGTACAACTTCATTGTTCTGAACAGTCCTGTAACAAGTCACCGTGGGAAAAGGATCATAAATCCCAATTGGTGAAACCAATTCTGATTAAACCTATGGTGTTGGATCAGGGACATGTGAGGTTACCTCAATGAGAAATTTTAGACACATAGGAGCAGTAATTTCATAGATATCATAGAAATAGTGATAGGCATTTCTGCAGAAGAAATTGGAAAACTAGGGCTTCCTGTTCCGGGTGCTTCCCTCCACTGTTTTCAGAAAAGGAGTACATTAGACAGCTCCATTTGAAGAGATCTATATTTATATCCAATCATATCTTAAATATTCCAAGTTTTGAAAATTAGGGTTTCTCTGACAAACCCTAAATCAGCTAGCTCTAGAAGCAGGACGGACACCTCAAATCGGTAAGATCTAATCTGTTGCTATTTGCAATTGAGATTCTCATTTCAAAGTGATCTATCACATAATCTTGATGATAAGCTTGGTAAAGTTGAAAACTTCCAAGCATGGAATTATTTTATCTCTCTAAAGAAAATGAAATGGACACCTACATAAGTAGAGAGGTTCCAGTTCCATACGGAGATGAGGCCCAAAGCCTTACACAAGAAGAACTTGATCAAGGCCAAGAAGATCATTGTTGATTCAATCACAGATCAACTTGTACCACAAGTGTCTTCCCTAAAGACACCGAAGATTTTTTATTCCTTTATCAAGCTGTTTGAAGATAAGAACTTAAATCAAAAGATGGTTTTGAGAAAACAGTTGAAGAATGTGAAGATCTAGAATGCAGAACAACTTGAAGCAGTAGAAGAAGAAGTGGAGAATGCAGAAGTGGTAATAGCCACCTTGAATGGCCTCCCGAGATCATGGGATTCATTCATGCAAAGAATTTATGCTAGAATGAAGTAATTGCTTTCAGCTCGACTCATAAGAAGAGAAGAAGAAGATGGGAGCAATTGAATATCAAGCTCTCACCATTCAAAGAAGATCCCTCAAGCGATGAGGAATATGAAGAACTCAACTCTTGAAGAACCTCTTATTCATCTTATCATTTGGATAGTAAATGATGATTTCATGAATGAAGAATATGATAAAGCAGAATGATCAAGATGGAGTCTACCCACGAAACAAATAAAAGATAAGTATTCAATTGCCATTTCATGATATTGTTTTGTTATACATTTGATTATATTCAGTTGATGTGTTATGCATGATAGATTGTTTGCATTAATGACTGTATACTACTAATATGCATGCGATTGGTAAGTATCTCATGGTGCTATATAGCTCTCCATTTCTACTTATCAAACCTCCTTGCTGACATATTGGATTAGTGCACAATCTCAATGATGTCATGGTAGAGATGGAAGGCATCTAGAAAGTTTATGTGAGATATGGATGAATGTTGTATTGTCTAAATAGTTGCATGATGCATAAGAATTTGTCATTTTATGAAATAATTCTAACCATGCAACTGGTGCATTTGGATTGTAGGAAAGGTCCTGTACAACCTCCTACAAGAAAAGAAGGATGAGACTTGTTCCGAAGAACAAGTGATGACAATTCAAGATTCACTCCAATAAACATGAATCTGAAGCTCCCAGGGTTAGAGACACCATGACGGAAGAAAGAGCTTCAGAGAGCGGTAGATCCACCTTGAAGGATGAATACCACCATGGGTACAAGAGATAACTCAAGATGAAGAAAAGAATGCTATGAAAGAAGCTATGATCAAAGAATAACAGTTGATCATGGGGAATGATGTATACGATATGATTTCAAGACACAAAGGGAAGTATGTAGTATCTTCCATATGGATCTACAAGAACAAGTGTACAAAGCAAGGTTCATGATTTGCCTCAAAAATAATAGACTATGACATGACATAATCTATTGACAGTATATATCAAGCATAGAACCACTTGTACAGAATGAAGAGGGAAGATGATACTCCACTTCAGGGGAAGTGACTACAGAAAATTATATCTGAGTTCTACATGGTACAACATGATGGATAGCTTCATGATGGATCGAGACTTTACCAAGAGTAAAGCGGGTTCCAACCTTCAAGGTTGAATGCAGAAGACTAGGATATGTTGATGACTTGAGAAGACAAACTCATAGAAGATGTTATGATACTAGAATGATGTTTGGCATATAGTACTCAAACCAAAAAGCAAGAATGTGGTATCTTCCAAATGGATTTGCAAGATAAGATATGTTGCTGATAGAAGTAAGGTAAGACTTGTGGCTAGAGGTTTAATTCTGAAGAGACACTTACTCCAGGAAGCAAGGTACACTTCCTTCAAAACTATCATGGTAGTTTCTTCCATGATGAAGTAAATACAAGCCTTCCTTAATGGTATGATTGAGGAAGAGTTTTACATCAAATAGTCATGAGGATTTGAAGTTGAAGACAGATGGAATCAAGTATGCAAGTTGAAGAAGGCCCTCTATGGCCTAAAGCAAGCTCCCAGAGCTTGGTATGGAAGAATAGATAGCTTCCTGATGAGCATGGGCTTTTCCAAGAGTAAAGTCGATCCTAACCTTTCCTACAAGGTTGTAGAAGATGAACCTGTGATTCTATTACTATATGTGGATGACTTATTCTTGACAAGGAATGAGAAATAGATCATGGAAAGTAAGAAGAAACTAGTAGAATAATTTGAGATGAAATACCTTGGGTTAATGCATTATTTCCTAGGTCTGGAAGTATGGAAAAGTTCAGAAGGAATATTTCTCAACCAGGGAAAGTATGCGGTAGAGATATTGAAGAGATTCAATATGTTGGAATGCAAATTCATGGCCACACCCATGGACTCCAACCTGAAGCTGTTAGCTAGTGACTCATTAGAGTTAGTGGATGTCACTCACTATAGACAGATCATTGGATCATTGATGTACTTAACAAATACCAGACCAGACATTTGTTTTGTTTTGAACACCTTAAGTCAGTATCTTGTTCAACTAAGACGGGTTCACCTAGTAGCTACAAAACATGTGATGAGATATATGAAAGGGACTATAGACTTTGGTCTATACTATGATGGTAGCCATGAGTATAGATTGTATGGCTACACAAATGAAGATTGGGTTGGAAGTATCTCAGATAGGAAAATCACATCAGGTAGATGCTTTTGTTTGAGGTCTACTATGAGTTCATGGTTTAGCAGGAAACAATCCAGTGTTTCTCTTAGCATGGTTGAAGCAAAATACATAGCAGATTGCTCTACTAAGTTGTGAAGCCATATGGCTTCAGAAGTTGATATCAGGTCTCTTTGACCTGAAGATGGATACTACAATGATTCTATGTGATAACCATAGTTGTGATGACAAAGAACCCTGTGTTCCGACGTAACACATAGAAATAAGGTATTTCTACATACAAGATAAGATGCAGATGATGATACTGTAGATGCAGATGATGGTGATTCAGTATTTCTATACTGAATATAGAGATGATGATGTTTCAGTATTCCCATACTGAAGATATAGATGATGATGATTTCAGTATTCCCATACTGAAGATATAGATGATATTTCAGTATTCAAATACTGGAGATACAGATGGTGATAGTTCAGTATTCACATACTGAAGATGTAGATGATGATGGTTTGGATGATGATGTATTGACGAAGCCTCTGCCTCAAGTAGAGTTCGAACACTTTCAAGACAAGCTTGGTGTTGTTTGGAAAGACCTTCCTCGAAAGGGGGAGTAGTGATGTTGCAATGGGATTGTATCATCCCTCGGCATTTTCCCTAAAGTGATCTGAAGACCTCGGTCCTCGAGAATGAAGAGGGATTGTATCATCCCGGGACATCTGTCCACAATAGATCTGGTGACCTCGGTCCTCGAGAACGTGGTGGGATTGTATCATCCCTGGGCACTTTCCCTAAAGTGATCCGGAGACCTCAGTCTTCAAGAATGAAGAGGGATTGTATCATCCCGGGACATCTGTCCATAATAGATTCGGTGATCTCGGTCCTCGAGAATGTGGTAGGATTGCATCATCCTTGGACATTGTCCTAAAGTGATAGGGACTGATTCTCCGGTAATCAATCCGGTGGCTTCGGTCCTCGAGAATGTGGTAGGATTGCATCATCCTTGGACATATTCCTAAAGTGATAGGGACTGATTCTCCCGTAATCAATCTGGTGGCTTCGGTCCTCAAGAATGTGGTAGGATTGCATTATCCTTGGACATCGTCCTAAAGTGATAGGGACCGATTCTCCCGTAATCAATCCGGTGGTTTCGGTCCTCGAGAATGTGGTAGGATTGCATCATCCTTGGACATAGTCCTAAAGTGATAGGGACTGATTCTCCCGTAATCAATTCGGTGGCTTCGGTCCTCGAGAATGTGGTAGGATTGCATCATCCTTGGACATAGTCCTAAAGTGATAGGGACTGATTCTCCCATAATCAATCCGGTGGCTTCGTTCCTCGAGAATGTTGTAGTATTGCATCATCCTTGGACATAGTCCTAAAGTGATAGGGACTGATTCTCCTGTAATCAATCCGGTGGCTTCAATCCTCGAGAATGTGGTAGGATTGCATTGTCCTTGGACTTAGTCCTAAAGTGATAGGGACTGATTCTCCCGTAATCAATCTGGTAACTTCGGTTGTCGAGAATGTGGTGGGATTGTATCATCCCTGGACTTTAAGTCCAAAAGTGATCCAAAGAATTTTTGTCTTTGAGTTGTGGATTGCAGGATTGTTGCTGATGATGATGATGCCATACTGATCGAAAGATTAGAGTATGATGATGATGACGTACTGATCGAAAGATCATAGTATGATGACATACTAATCGAAATATCAGAGTATGATGATAACGTACTGATCAAAAGATCAGAGTATGATGATGATGACGTACTGATCTAAAGATCAGAGTATGATGATAACGCACTATGATTATGATGTTTTTGATCGAAAGATCAGAGTATGATGATGATGTTTCTGATCGAAAGATCAAAGTATGTTGATGATGTTTCTGATCAAAATATCATAGTATGATGATGATGTTTCTGATCAAAAGATTAGAATGTGATGATGATTATGATCAACAGATCAGAATATGATGATGATGATGTTGCTACTGATCGAAAGGGAAAAGTGTTGATGACAATATTGCTGATCGAGAGGTCAAAGAACTAAAGATGTTGCTGCTAATTGAAAGGTCAAGGTGCTGAAGATGTTGTTGCTGATCGAAAATTCAAAGTGCTGAAGATGTTGCTGATCGAAAGGTCAAAATGTTGAAGATGTTGTTGCTGATCGAAAAGATAAAAATGCTGAAGATGTTGCTGATGATGAAGATTGAAGATTGAAGATGAAGACTACATAATGTTGAAAAGCCTCCAATGATTTATAGATGTGTTACTCTGATGATGTTGATGATGCTCTCTCTCTCTCTCCTATTATTGTTGTTTTTGATGTTGTTGTAGAATACCCTTCTCGTTAAGGGGGAGTGTTGAAATATTGTAACTTCGAAGAATATTCTATATGTATCTATTTTTGGTCCCTGATGGTCCTACCGGGAGAACCACTTGTATTACTTTGTACCCCGATGCTTCTAATCGAAATAACTAATAAGATTCATGAGGTAGTCCCCTCTAATTGTAAAGGTGGGTCATCAGTGTTGAAATATTGTAACTTCGAAGAATATTCTATATGTATCTGTCTGTGGTCCCCGATGGTCCTACCAGGAGAACCACTTGTATTACTTTGTACCCCGATGCTTCTAATTGGAATAACTAATAAGAGTCATGAGGTAGTCCCCTCTAATTGTAAAGGTGGGTCATCAGCACCCCAGTGTGGTTACTTGAGCCTACATGTGTAACTCGATCCTACATGTCAAATGAGTTAACTTAAGTGAACAGATGAATATAAAGAGAGGTGTAGTGCTCCTCATTTGTGACACACACACTCACTTGAGTAGAGCACTTGTGGAGGAGAGAAGTAGCTGGAGAAGGAGGAAGATCAGGCTTTGATCTCCTTGCCGATTTTATCTTTTACCTTTTTGGGGCATCTATATTGAGGAAGCTTTTGCTGGGTTTTTTCCTTTAGGGTTTTCCTAGGATAAATATGTGTTGTTCTTGTGATACTGTTTCTTTCAGTGATCCTGCTTATATGCTTTTGTTATGAAAATGAAATGAAATACTGATGTATTAGCTAAGCATATGAAAATTCAACAGTCTTAGACTTTTTCTCAGCATGCCCCATATTGACCATGCACATGTTTCTATTGATACCTATATACCTATCACTTTGTTATGTAATTTTCACATACATGTTATTCCTACCACATAATTCCAAGATTGCTGCTAAATAAACTTTTGATTTTTTATTGCTATAGAGTTGCACCTACTACTTCCACCACTCTCATCATTTTTAGGTAACTTGAGTATAATCATTCCCATTTTCTCTATGACATTGTTGAATTATAAGTTGCAATATTTTTTAAGTACAATTCTACTTCCTATTATTTTTTCATCAAAGTGATTCCATCACACTCCCTCACACCCTTTATTCCACATATTATCCTTTTTAATCTCATTTTCAAGTTTCATTCTTACATGTATTTAGTTTCCTAAGGATAACCAACCCTTTAGTTGGAGTGGTGTTGGGAGTGCTGGTGTTAGTACTCTTCAAATTGATAGGTTCTATAGCATCTTATAATCTTGTCTTGGTTATTAGCAAAGTTCCAATTAATGAATGAAATGAATGGTTAATAAATGACTGAAGTGAATGATTATATTTGATATATGGTGATAATGGGATAATTGAATTAAATGCTTCATAAGCATGGGTGAAGTCATATTGTAGTACTGGTGAATTACAGGTAGTTATGGTAATGAGTTAGTTGAAAAACATGATCACTCAATCCAAATTTTATAGACTTGCATTACTTTGACATCCACTATAGAATTGGAGATGAAGTTTTACATGTGTAGAGGATATCAAAAAGATTTAAATTGAATAACCCAATGTTGAAGAGTCATTGTTTCCATTTACAGAACTAGATTAGGGGAATTATTTTAATAATTATGGACTCTATTTCATATCATACAGCTAGATAATCATATTTAGTAATGGGAGTAATCCAAACAAAAGTGAACTTGAAGAAACAAACCTCATCCACAACAACCTTGTGGTGTTGTGGATTTTTGAATGAGAAAGATGGATGGTATTCTTTGTCATACTCCAAGGTTATATTGACTCCATTGCAATGCAGTTTCTAAGCAATTATTTGCCAATGTAAGCTAAATTTAGAATAGTTGAGATTGATTTCGTAGAAGAATTTATCTCCCATGTGACTAGTCTATCACCACTAAGTGAATGATGATTTAAAGGTAAGGTTGAAGCACATGAGGAGAAAAACAATTTTATACATTATAGGGAATTAGTGGAAGATACTAGAAAGGGGATGAAAATAGAAACATTACCTACACCCTGGAATCAGGTTAAGTTTTATGTTATGTATCATATCACCTATGAAAGTAGACACAATCTTGTGCTTGCCTACCATTTTACATTTATGGAACTTTTGAGACGCCCAAATTATTCATCAACATACCCTTATTTTTACTACAACCAGCTTAGATCCAACTTTACCCGACTCTATCATGCGCCGAGAGGGATCAAATATTTCGAGGTGCAAACCCTTTTTTGGAGTGCAATTGTTGAAGCAGGGTTTGCACCTAGAAATATTTGATCCCTCTCGGCGCATGATAGAGCCGGGTAATGCTAGATCTAAGCTGGTTGCAGTTGTGGGTGATGGTGGTGGGGATGATGACGATCTATTGTTTGGAATTGGTCAAAACAAAGTGGAAATCGAGAGTCAGCTCATGAAATCTAACTTTTGGGGTAGATTTTTCAGCCTAGATCCAACTTTACTCTTTCACTCTCTAAAAGTTGTACATGTAATGTACAACTTTTAAAGACAAACTTGAAATTCTCGTTATGCACTAGATTGTACATCTATTCAGTTTATCGAATGGTTAAGAAAATGAAATATGTTTGAATTATCTCATGTGCCAAAAATCTGACATCCTCCTAAGCTCAACACACTCCATACTTGAAGTCATATATCAAAGAGATGGACATTTAAAAAAGACTTTAGAGTTCATGCAAATAGACTTTGGAATCTTCTCATTGGAGGCATAATGAAATTATTAGTCACCGTGTCTAATAAGGGAATTTTTATTGCCTCAAATAAAGATATTGAAACTTCTCAAAGAGTTTGTAATTTTTATATTTTATTACAGAAGATTTAATAATAATCACTGCAAGTGAGCTCAATTGAACGGGAGAACTATGCATGAATTCAAAACAGTTCCTTCTAACTTCTCATTTCCAATGGCTAGATCTCTACTAAACAATTCAAGATTAAAATGGAAAAGAAATAATAATTATGATGGATGAAAATCTGCAAATTTTGACACCCATGATGTCAACGGTGTCTTTTCAGTGAATGATCATTTAAAATGAATAACCATGCATGTATTCCAAACAGTTCCCTAATTTCTCATTTCCAATGGCTAGATATATACTAAAAAAATCAAGATTGCAAAGGGAAGGTATAGGTAAAATGAAGCCAAGTTCCTCCTCAGTGATATCAAATTTCATATGAAAACCATTTGAATGAGTTTTTGGTGAAACTGTTACCCAAATTATTGACATAAAAGCTGTGTTTTTCTGTCTAATATATCTAGGCATTGGAGCCTTTTATTGTTGAATTTCCAATGTCACAAAGAGCTCTAATGTTTTCAATGGTGAATCCCAATTCATGATTCATTCTTTGTAGGATAAATGTGAAAGTTGGCTCCACATGAGTAGGATAAGCACTATCATCTGCATTTTGGATCAATTTAGGGAGGACATGAGAATCTTGGGAATATATATCTTGTGAAAGAAAACAATGAACGATTCAAACATGCATGTTGTTTCTTCAAGAGATTCAATGACTCGCTCTACATCTAGCCCAAATTCATCACGTTGAATAGATTCAATTATTCTTCTCCCATCTTCATCCTTCTTCCTGAATCATTTTTTCTAGAGACTTTGAAATAATCAAGAATCCAACGCATGTCTGGAGACATCAAAATAATCCAATGTTCCAAGTGTCTTAACGAATGTCAACGGATTGGTGAGGACCAGGTTACGAGTGGTTCAACATACCATCGAAAGTAATTTCTACAGCCTAGTAATTGATAAAATTTATTAAATATACATCTGCATATTTGAGACAGAAACTGAAACTACATGTATTCCAATATCTTAGACATAATCTGAAATTGCTCTGCGTTTTTGAAGTGTGAAGAGTTGTGTTGTTTCATATATATCTATATATATATATATATATATATATGTCCACTTGTGAGAAAATATTAAGCCGACTTGTATATATAGATATTAAGTTCAGCTTAATCTTTAAGCCGACTTTTTTAAGTGACACGTGTCAACCTCAACATTGGGCACAAAAATAGACTTCTACGTCATACTGGGCTGTAGAATGTGCCGGCGTTGGTGTTGGTGTCTCTATTTGTGACAGAGACCAACCTGCGCCAAAATGCATCTGAAAGAAATAGCACGGAGTTTGAGTTTTCACAGGTCCTCTTCGTTATCAACGCGAAATGTCGACAGTTCGATCCTCGCGGATAGTATATCTTCCCAAAGCATGCGATTCACCAAGTATGAGAATCTCATCCAATCTATGAGATTGGAAGATGGCTATGTCATTGAGACTGAAGCTGCAAGTTCTCAGGATTTTACAGGTAAAGTCCAGAGGTTGGCCACGTTCAGTTCTTGGGGCTGAAGCAAATTGAAGTCTGTATCAGTATTCAGTGGGAGATTCAATGGAGGCAAGTTCCATAACAACGTCTCTGTTGATGATGAATTTGCAGACAAACATAAGAAGAAACCCACTAAATCTGAATCTCATGAAATAAAGGAGCCCAAATTGAAAGTTAAAGTTAAGAAGAGGATCTCCTGGTTGCTCGACCCATCTCATAGGTGGCCTATTCAGGGATGGTGAAAAATAGAGGCACCTTTATTGTGTGAGATTTCTTAGAATATATTCTATGAATTTGTGGGGCATATATAAACTTCCAAGGAGGCGTTTGTCAAATTACCTTCTGTATAAAACTGGTACTTATTACCTGGTTTGATTGGAAACTTTTCTGTAGAACTGGCATGTAAGAAATTGATAGGAATGTACCTGAAATAATAGCAATCACTGTTGGATGAGAATTGATTGGAATGTACTAATAAATGAAAACTCGTCTCTGAAAATGTCAATTATTATTTTGAATGGCATGTAATAGCATATAATGAGTGGCAAACTTAATAACTGTGACCATAAAATAACATGGGGTAAAGTTCATGGCCAATCTATTAGATAGAAGACACTGTGATTTGCTGGGAAATCAGGATGTTCTCTGGCTATGGCTATTTTAGAGTCGCTCAATATTTTGATTTGCTGTAAGACTATTTAATCCCTACTTGGTATGATAATTATATAGCACAAATCATATGTGAAAACAGCTAAGTTGGACAGCTAAGTTGGTTATTTTGTAGAAAGTACAGGAGACTTATATGGCTAACTGAATAGTTTTTTATACAATATATTTCATTATTAATCATAACGAAATAGGTTTTTTTCATTATTAATCATAATGAAATAGGTTTATTAATTTTTAATCCGACTTGTATATATATATAGAGATATATAAGCCGACTTTTTTAGGTGACACGTGTCATCTCCACGTTGAGCACGGAATTACACTTCTACCTCATATCGGGCTGTAGAATGTGCCTCTCGGCGCAATCAATGTACATGATGTCTATAGATGTGTAGAATGGGAGAAATGATGGCCTCATGCACCATGTATAGTAAAATTGTTAGTGCTAGGTGTGATGTAGATACAAATACCTGCCATGATTTGGGAAGAGTTGTTCAGTGCTCAAGTTGATAAATTAAATGGTGCTCAAAATGAAAAGGGTGTATAACATACGAAACAATTAAAGAATCCTCAGATAACAATATCCATACTTAAATTAGAAGTAGTAGAGGTAAACACAAGGAGACCATACCTACTTATGAACCTAAAATAAAAATTACTAAGGTTGGTGAAGAAGGTTCCTTGTCACTAGTTGTTGAGCTTATAATTAATAATGAATAATCCCCTCACATCAACAAGCACAAGTCTTGGGAATTTCTAGGGCCTATGAGGAGAAGGGTGAGAGTGTTGGAGGACCTAATGCTTTTTATTATCAAGTCTATTGGTTATGGTGCCTAAGGTATACAACATCTGGGGTTGGGATAGGATGTGGCAGTTCTTGGGAATGGGAGATTTAGGGACTGTGGAAAAGGGGGTGAGGGGTGGGGGTACTAGGTCTTGTAACAATTAGGGTTCTATATGTTGGGACCAAGATGATGAGGGGACTCTAACTAGGCCTTGATATTGTTGACACAAACTCATTCAAAAGGGGTTTTCTCTCTGTCAACACCCAGACCACTGCGATCTCCCTGAGCATCGGCCCAGACAGGTTTTACCCCGTCTGGAAACACCTGCAAAGAAGATGAAGTCTCACCTAATATTTTCGAGGGATATATGACGGAACCAAGTTTCCATAGTATGAGGGAGGACCATGTGCCTCTACTTGGAAACTTAGCGCAACATTATTCCATATATCTAACCATTTATATTATGCATTACCAGAATTGTATCATCATTCAACATATCACAATAACATAAATGACTCACAATAAAACATTGATGCACAGATAGATCTAGAAGTAAATCATCATCTAAGGCATAAAAACATCGCATCAATCATAGATCCATGTCACAGACACACATTGCATTCACATTTATGCTACAGAAAATAGTAAAATAGAAAGACAATAAAAGACACAGTAATTCCACTCAACTTTCGTCATGTCATATTAAATTCCACAGCAAAACATGAGTTATCAAAATAGTTCTTCATTCACTTACATAGATCCAACAAATGTTGTTCTCAAAACCGAGAAGATAACTAATCAAAGAGAATTAAGATGCAGATTAAGAATTCTTAACATTTGTAATTATACATCTACTTATAAGCTTGCACCTTTACATCGGTGGTCCACTTAACCAACTTCCTAACTAATTCTCAACATATTCTACAAAATAGTGACCATTGTCCACAGAATGCTATCCAAAAATACATAAACTATTATAATTCTGACTTGCGCATCATTTTCTACCTCGCGCGGTATCTTTGACTTTGTGCAGCATCCACGATGTTGCGCAACTATATTACCCCAAAACTGCCTTCCAACAGCGACGATGGATGCAAGTTATATGGGGGATTGAAAGTGGGGCATGAGGTCATAGAGCTTGTGATATTGGAGGTTGTGAGTGGGTGGCAATGGGGGCCTAGAGTATAGGTGGGTGGTGGGGGTTGGGAATGCATGGAGCATGGTGGGGGTTTTTTTGTGCTTAGGGATGGTGTTCTAAGGGCCCATGGTAATGAGGGAAAGGTGTTTAAAATAGGTGTGGAAAGGAAAAAGGGGCCCAAGGCTTGCAATGGTGAGTTTTGGGTTGGGGGGTTAAAATATGGAAGGTACAGAGCTTATGGTAGAGGGGGTGAGGGGTGGGTTACATGATGACAAGGGGTTTGGGGTTGAGGGCTTGTAACAATCTAGGGCCTATTCGGATAAGGGTGAGGGTGTTGGGGGACCTAATTCTTGTTGTTTTCGAATCTATGGGTTACAATTCCCACGGTTTAAGACAACGGGGGTCAGGAGTGGGGGTAGTGAGGAGAGGATGTGACAATTCCTGGGGATGGGAGATTTAGGGCCTATGATGATGGGGGTGATGGGTGGGTCTCATGATTATGAGGGGTGGGGAGCCTAGTTCTTGTAAAAATTAGGGTTCTAGATGTTTGGCCAAGGTGATGAGGGGCCCCAGACTATGCCTTACGATGATGGATGCATATGATAGGTGGGATTGAAAGTGGGGCATGAGGTCGTAGGGCTCATGATTTTGGATTTTGTGGCTAGGGGGTGATGGGGACCTAGAGGATAGGTGGGTGGTGGAGGTTAGGAATGTGTGGATCATGGCAGGGAATTTGGTGTGCTTAGGGATGGTGTTCTAAGGGACCATGGTGACAAGGACAAGGTGTTTGGGTTTGAGGGATTGCAATAGGTGTGCAAGGGAATTGGGGACCCAAGGCTTGCAATGGTGATTTTTGGGGTTGGGGGGTTATAGGATGGAAGGTACAAAGATTTTGGTAGAGGGGGGGAGGGGTGGGTTATATGATGATGAGCGGTAGGGGTCCGAAGGGTAGGGGGCCAAGGTTCAATAGCTATGATGGTCGGAGCAAGTGGTCGGGTGAAGGTTTAGGGTCTGTAATGATGGTGGAAAGTGGTAGGGGATTTAGGGTCTGCAATGATGGGGGTGGGGCAGGTTCCTGGGCATGTGTGACTATGGGGGTCATGGGTAGTGGGAAGTGGAGGCCTAGGGGATAAGTGGGAGGTTTGTTTGTAGTGGTTGCAGGTAGAAAACAGTACCCATACTTAATAGAAGTTGAAATATTTCCAAGATGATGATGACCTTGTGAAACATTTGTTGAAGTTTGAGAAGACTACCTATTGGTATCTAGTCGGTATCAATTAGAATTAATTTTGGTATCAATTAGATTTCATGGATTCCTTATACAGTTTTAAACATCCTAGTTCATATTTTCAATATTATAAATTATCTGTTACACCATTGTAGAGAATAGTGTGAAGAATCATAGATTAATCCTTAAGAATCTATGTAGTGATATTTGTACTTTAATTTATGTTGATCATGAATACCTAAAGAAATCAAATTTGAATAACTATATATATATATATATATATATATATATATATATATTATAACTAAACTACCAATAAATGTGCAAACCAACATGTATCATACTTTTAACAGACTAAAAGGAAAATACCTGTATGAGCTTCTCTTTGTTTTGAGAATAATATATTCTCTGCTGAATAGGTCCAACCATGTGAAGGTGGAAGCTCTTATAACCTCTCCACCCACCCCCTTCACATCACTCTCATTTCCCCATGCCCAATCTATTCATAGTAACACACTATAACATAAGATGTAGATACAAATAAAATAGACACTATGCACATAACATAACATTTAGATACAAATAACACTAAATTACAAATTTTCAAATCTCACTAGTTAATTCAGTTAAGGTGTGGGTCTCATCAGCAGGGCGACATGTGTTCAATTCCTTTGTCATCGCTAATCCTTAATGCTCCATTGTGGTGTAGTTTTTTCCACAGATGACAAATTTCGGTTGGCGAAAGCAATTTATTGTTCAATCTCTCCTTCACTTGGTTCTGCTAAAACTAATCCTAATGCGACTGATGATGCATCAACATGGATGTGAAATTCCTTTTTCCATTATAGAAAGACCAATATTGGCATTGTGATTGTCTTCATTTTTAGAGTGTCGAGACATCCTTGACACTTGTGACTCCATTCAATTTGCGCATCTTTCTTCAACAGCTTCTCCATTGGTGTTGTGATCTTTTGTATCCTCTTATGAACTTTCGATAATATACCATGTTTCCTAATGTTTCCCTGAGTTGTTTCACATTCGTTGGTGGGGGAATATTAACAATTATCGTGATCTTAGTCAGATCTACCAACATTCCTTCCTTACATACGATGTTCCCCAACAAAATCCCTAACGACACACAAAATATACACTTCTGCATATTAATCGCAATCTGATGTTGTCGACATATCTCTAACATCAGTTGCAGATTGGCAATGTGGTCTTTCACCATCCCATACACAGTCCAATCATCCATATATACCAACATAAATTTATAAATAAAATATTTAAATGCAATGACTACTGTCCTTGAGAAGATCGCACGTGTGTTTTTGATACCAAACGGCATCACCGTGTACTGAAAACATCCCCATTTGGCCATAAAAGTTGTCTTATGTCGATATTCCTTCACAATCTTTATTTGATGATAGCCTGAAAATCCATATGTGAATTAATAGACCTCTTGACCACCAAATCCTTCTAGTACTTCGTCAATAAATGGTGTAGGGAACGGATCATGAAGACATACATCATTTAACTTATGGATATCAACACATATCCATATTTCTCTTGTCTTCTTATCTTCAACAACCATCAGACTGATCCATTCTGACTCTTCCACTAGTTCGATGATTCTAGCATCCAGCATTCTATCGAGTTCATCTTTGACTCATTCCTTGTATCACGGATTTAATTGATACAAATGTTTATTTACTGGCTTCGCATCCGGTTTTAGTGGGATTATCATCTCTCCCAAGTCTCCTAAAATCCCTTTCATTTCAGAGAATTTGGTTGGAAATAAATCTTGAAACTTGTGCAGTAGATCACTAATATTTTCCATAGTATCATCATCCCAACAATCTCCAATATTGGCGAACTTCAGGTCCTTCATCGTCCCAATATTGACCTTCCTAATCTTCAAAGCTTAGTGAACTTTGTCCATTAGCATCTCCGGTGCTGTGATATATCAACTTCCTTTGGATTCTGTGATATTAATATTCCTTGGATCATCCTCGCCATCAGGTTCTCTTGTCACATTGTACCACTCTCCCATCAACTGTATCATTGGTGTCTCATGCAACTTTGTGGGAAATGCGACTGGAACTATTTCTAAGATGACATCTCGGATGTGTTGAAGTGCGCTATGAATCACTAGTTCAGCATACGCAAAGATGAAAGTGTGGCTAAAGCATAATGTCAAGTCTTCCCATGTTGTAATATCCCTTCTAAGTTATGCAGACATGTACCATTGTCGTGACATCTCATCCTGCATGTGTACAAAATAATGTACCCATTTTTCCTTCGTACTTGATACCCATACAGTCTGACATGAGACCAAATGATCAATGGGATCATTCCTTCCATCATACTTCACTCCTTGATAGAGATCTGTTTCACCAAATCAAACTTCCATCAGTTTGCGACATATCGACCAACCACCGATTGATTTCTTGTGTGTCTCCCACCATCTTGCTGGAGTGTCCTTTAGCACTTCCTCCAATGCCAATAGTTGTTGAGGCTCAGATACCTAGCCTTCAAACTCATCAATAAACTCGATCGAATTGGGTATCCCTTCATACATCGGTATCTCAATGACCTTTGTTGCGACCCTTAATAGTGACTTAGTGACTCATGCACACTTTCGTTTTGATACCTCATGTAGTAAATTCTACAAATTTTCCAGCGCATCATCAAAATCCGATGATGGAGAGCTAGAAATTTGCCATCCCAGCTCCCCATATGCAGTGGGATGGATGTAGTATTTTGAAATGTTGTATGCATGGTCCCATCCTCCTACGACTTCTTCCTTCATTGGTTCAACATTTATTTGACCTTCACTCGGATCTAATGGGGAAATGATCTACATGTCATGATTTTCAAAAGTCATCATTCTTTTCTTGAAATTGATAACCGCCAAATTGCCAATAGCTCACCCAATCCCCAGCAATGCGGAATGTGATCTACCTTCATTGACAATTTTGATAACATCAAAATATGCATAATCCTTCACCCCTTATACTTCAACCAATAAGCACATTACACGACCAATTGGTGATACTCCGGCATGGTTTGTCAGTCACAGTTGCACATGGTATCAAACTAGCTATGGTTTCCCCATCCTTTCCCACGTCTTCTTTGTCAAGATGTTGACATCTGATCCTCAATTGAAGATGACAGATTCCACATCATAGTCACCAATTTGAACATTCATTCACATCTCCCATCTGTTTTTCTTCATATGTAAATATTTCACAATGTATTCTTGTCATCCCTTCTCTAGTTGATATAGAATACTTGTGATCCCATCTAGTGCATCAGGATATTTTTATTATGACAAAAAAAATTCTAAAAAGTTTACAACGTTCCACCCTTCTGCAATGATCCTGCTACAAGTGTTGAATCGAAAGCATATGGTATTTCATAGATAGGCAGCTTACCCGTATCTCTTTTTATGATGTCTCTTGTATCGATGAATGTTTCCTTCTCAGCATCGACATCGAACTACACCTTCTTTCGAGCCTCTAATCGAATCTGCAGGATTGGACCATCATCTCTCGTGGTTGCGCCTCCTCGAGTTATGACCGCAACATTTACAAGTTACATCCTGGGTTTCGCCAAAATTTTCCCC
Organism: Pseudotsuga menziesii; assembly: GCA_001517045.1. Taxonomy (NCBI): domain Eukaryota; kingdom Viridiplantae; phylum Streptophyta; class Pinopsida; order Pinales; family Pinaceae; genus Pseudotsuga; species Pseudotsuga menziesii. The sequence continues at coordinate 143,941 of LPNX010090061.1, read as the reverse complement.
ACAGTTGGCCCTTGATTCTGGATTTGAGGCTAATTCGTAGCCCGGTTCACATTATGTTTCTGTTTCTGTGGTGGTGGAACATTTTTCGCTTCCCATTTTGCGATTAGTTGTGGACAATATTCAACAATATGATATCCAATAGTACAGTAGGTACATTGTAACCGAAGGTTTGGGAAATCTCACTGATACTACCCCAATACTCCACAATTATAGAATTGCATGGGTCCCCAACCTTGTCCTCCTCCTGGATCGAAACCTCCATTCTGACCTCCTTGAAATCCTCTGTGGAATTATCCTTGTGGCTGGTAATGTGGTTGATTTTTGTTGTTGTGGTTGATTCGGCTGCAATTAAACATAATTCGGTTGACTATATTATGGCTGAGTATACTGTGGTTGTTGTGGAGCATATTGCATCTGATTATACTGCGGCTACGATGAAGAAACTGTGGTGGTTTTTGTTGTGGCAGCCTCTCCGCAGATTGATGCTCTTATCTCTTCATGTAGTACATATCCATTGTCCTTTCTTCGAGCAAGTCATATGCTCTACAATCCTTCTCTTCATGACCAACAGCGCTACAAAAATTACAGAATAAATTTGAAGGTTTTGATACTACCTTTTGGAGATATACAAATTCCTCTTATCGATGTCCTCGAGTTTTCAAAATTTGACACCATGGAGAAATTCCTTAACTGAATGGATTGGGAGTACCATACTACAGGTATTTATGGAATTCTCGGCATTGATCTTTATGATGTCCTTCCGTGTGACATTGAGTACACAATACTTCTTCACGAATGTATTTTCCCTTCTTGATATATTGCAATTGAATTGTCATATTCACTAGTTGCAATTTTATCTGATTCATTCCGACTCCAATTTCACCCACTGGTGAAGCCTTCAACTTCATCACAATTTCCAGAGCCTCAGTTTATGTCGCAATATTTTGTTGCATTTATAAAATTTAGATATGTGGCACTAATGTTGTGATGAACCATTCTTTGTGTTGCACATCACTCATTTTGAAACTAACTTTCACCATCAACGTCTTGAATCATTGATCGAAGTCCCAGACTGACTCATTCGGGTACTGCTTGATTTCCTTTAGTTTAGTAATGTATTGTGACTCAAATTTGGGTTTCTGAAATTCATCAATCAAACTGGTCTTGATCTCTGCTAGATTATTCTGTTGATTTCCTATTGGTAATTGTACAAACTTCATATACCAATCTAATTTGTGACCTCGAAAATTTGTCACAAGTTGTCCCTTCTTAATGTCTTGATCTTGGACTTGCTTCACATTCCATACAACTTTGCAAAGAAACCAATATTGCTTGGGATATTCAGACCTGTTCCCATGGAACAAAGGTAATTTCATGTCATCGCCCATCATTCTGTGCCTTCTTCCTTTGTTTGTTGGTCCACTACTATTTCTTTGGTGATGACACACCGGGAAGTCTTACGATGATCTGGTGTTTCTTCTTCAATGTGTCGCAGTGCACGGAGATGTAGGTACGTTGTTGCTTTGGGTTGGTCCTTCCTCGGGCTCGGGAATAGCCTAGTCATATCCTTCATCATTATGGGGTTGCTTAGTCCCTTGTGATATTCTCTCATAGTTTCTTGTTCTGATTTCACCAGGACTCTCCTTAGTCGTCTACCTCTTCTCTTGTCTAAACCTCACTCCACTTCGCAGAAGACCACACTCTTCCTCGACTTCCCTCACAGTTTCATCATAACTCCCATCCATCTACCCTGTATAATTACATTCAACCCTCATCTCTGCAGTACCCATAACCTCTGCACACTAGGGCTCTAATTTTTGGATTTCATCTTCAATATACCCTTTTTACAGATAAGCATCATAATCCACAATAGAAAAGACAATAGAAACCTACCTCTTGGCCCTTGGAAGAATTATTTTTATATGTCACTATAGGATTTTACTATGTTGACAACAAACTTAGTGATATATCCTTGTAAAATTTTGTTGAGACACACCTCAAGAGCCCTTGATTCCCTATTGTCTACCTCTTTCAATCGCTGGATCAATTCAGGGATCGAGAAAGTAGGTTCACCTCCTTGGAAATTTCTTTTCTGGTAGGCCAGTTGCGCCAACCACTCATACAAAATAATTAGGAACTTGCTGAAGAAATATGATCATGGATATCATAATAGATATATCTTCTCAGCCACTCTTCTGTTTTCAGTATGGAACTCTTTTTTTCTCTGGTTGTGAATTCTCGGGCCTTCTGATCGAACTAGTCCTGAATCTCCGGTTTCGTCGAATTCCACAAAATGTCCTCTTTGTTCTTGCACTATGGTCTTGACAATGGAACCATATTTTGACTCGATTCACTTTACAGGGGTTCACACACTGTCGACACCCCTTCTCGATGTGATCTCCCTAAACACTGGCCCAGACAAGTTTTACCCTGTCCAACAACACCTGTGAAGAAGACGAGGCCTCACTCGAGATGTTTGAGGGAGGCTACAGGAACAACGTTTCCGAAGAGGGGAAGAGAACATGCTCACTTATTCTCTCTCTGTCGCACTATTATGCAAAGATACATAACAGGTTTTTATTATTCATTTACCACTTCTATCATCACACCATTTCATTATGCAAAAAACATATCAACATACAAAAATACATCCATCATGCAAATACTTCTCATCATTCAAATAAGAAAAAAATTAATACATTTAGATCATAACACTTAACCATTTAGTTCGCATCATTCAAATAACGATAAGTAGCAGCAATCACAAGATCAAAATATCGCATCACAGATAAAAGACACATGGAATTTCCAGCAACTTCAGTTTCATATTACTTCGCAGGTCAACATACATTTCCAAAATACATCTCCTGGTCGATATCCTCATACCAAAACCTAGCCAAATAGTTCACAAGACAAGTAAAAGTCAGGATTTGTTCTGAACATCATATCTATGATTCACAAAAAGATTTGGTTCCAAAAATCAAAAGCTTTCTTTCTACTACATTTCTAACTCCTTGTATAGGCTTGCACCTTTACAAAATGTTCCACATCTAACTAATTTGTACAAAAAGTACAATAATGAAATTAAGCTGACCCTTGTCAACATCTTCGTCTTGTGCAATCTTCTTTGACCTTTGTTGCTTCCACACCATGCGTATCCAAACTGCCTTCCAACATCTAGTTGGGAGGAGACACCAAAATATATATCCTTATTAAGGGGTGGTGTGGCCCAGTCTGAGTGTGGCCCCTTTGGGTTACAGTTATTAACCAATGGTTCATTACTATCGGCCCTGAGTGATGGGAAATCGAACAAAAAAAACATTAAATTACAAATTGCAAATTAAATCACACATAATATTAGATAACATAACATGTAGATACAAATAATACTAAATTAAAAGCGTTGCATTAATGACATTATGACAAAATGCATAGTTCAATATTATGACATCCACAAAACACAAAATCATTATGCCATCCACAATGACCAATGTTTACCATCCTACTTCTTCTTTTGTTTCTTTTTCTACTTTTAAGGAATTCTACAAGTGTGTCACTAGTCTCAAATCCCTCATTCTCTACCAACTACTTTCTTGTGGTGTTGGGTCCTAGTTTGGAGACTGCAAAAGACGTCTCCTTAGAGGGCTCTCCCTAATACTAGGATCAACGCCATATACAATTTCAACAAACATTTTTTTATCATCTTATCTAACATAAGCAGTAACCAATGAAATAATAATCTCTATAATTCAACTTGTTCATGATACCTATAGTTGCAAAAGGAGGAACCTCTGTTTGAGTAGTTCCAACTTTGGTCTCTATAACTGGCTCATGGGAACACCTAAATCATCCTGCGTTGACTACAATTACCATTGAATTTTTTTATTCATTGAACATTGTCAATTTCTACTTTGCAATTATGTATTCAATCATATTGCAATGAGCTTGTATACCTTGTCAATGACAATACTTGCCTTTTTAAGCTCAACAAGAGCACTGTAACCTTCCTTGACGGAAAGTTTGATATTGTCATATGTGGGCATGACGCCAATTTTTTTTGACTACATATCTCGTACTAGAATAATGATTTAGGTAAGGAAATCATTTGTAATTCAAACAAAAATGGAACAATGACAATTCCATACTTCCATACATTCCCTTCACTTTAACATAGCTCCCTGGGCTAAGCTTGTGTTGGACATGCTTCTCTAGTTTTGCTTGTGTATCCTTTGAGGTGTCCTTCATCCCACATGAATTGTAATGGAGGTGTTTATGTGATTAAAAAATCATGTCCAAATGCGATATACAAATTATAAATTCATTTTCTGGTACACCACTTTATCTACCTTGGTGCTTCCGATGCACTTGGAGAAAAAATTCCTTATTTTCTCATATTTTTCTTCTTATAGTCATCTATTAATGCATCCCACTTCCATTTTGGAACTAATACAAGATGCTCATAACTATATGATCAACTGATATTAGTGGGGTAATTGTCCCACACAGAATTCAAGTACTTCCATGCCATGGATAGCACCAACTTTTGAATGAATACTGGACCAAACAATGTGGTCAGGTGCTTCATCAACTCCTTCTTATAGTCATTTCTCTAATATTTAAAACTTGTTCTAATCATTGGTGCAAACAGAGAAAATTCCTTTTCTTGTAACTCATTGTAGAACACATTATTTCCTACATTGTGTTATCACATATATATTACCCAGGCTACCATATTCTATTTTTCAGACACAATACATTTTTCAGCCAGATCTCTCACATATGAGATGCTGAGATGAGCATCTGTTATGGATCATGATTATATTAGTGGACTATTGTACTCTCCCATTTCAGGACTGAGTCTCAGGACACTCAGATTTGAGGACCGATGTAGCCATTTATGTCATTTTCAGAGCAGTCATTGATGCCTAGTTTTATGTCAGTTCTTTCTCATTGGACAAATGGTGTCTCAAATGGATTATATTGCATGGCTATGACTCAGCATTTTATATTGTGTTATGGTTATTATTGCTCTTATACTGATTCTTGTGACATGCATTAACTTGTGGTATCATGATCTAGAGGTCATATTTATATGGACTTGGTTGTATATTGTACTATGTATTGATGTCCCTACTTAGACTTGGAAGTTCTTGATCTATATTCATTGGTTTTACCCTCCTTAGGGAGAATAGAGGTAGTCATTCCCACCATTGTTTTGGCTTGCTAGTTTTGGCTCCATCATTCATTGTCTTCACCCATCCATTACCTTCCCGTTTAGTTTTCAATTCGACTAACTTCTTGACTAATGGCATGGAGGATATTTTTCGCCGCTAGAACTTTTGTTGGACAAGCCTCCCTATTTATATTGTGTCTCGGCTCTGAGTTGGTGACAAAACTTGCCTTTGGTAAGTTGGATTGTATACCTAAATCATTCTGCTCGGTTGTCCCAATGTTTGGCACTGTGCAGAACTCCCCCTAGTCACTTGAGATGTTGTTGGCTAAAATTGAAAGCTCATGTACTATCTGTGTTGAAATTATTGAATATGCGCCCATGAAAAATGAAAATTATAAAACTGTGTTTCTTAACATATGTAAAGAGGGAAAGAGCAATGAAGTGCTAAAATACTCCTTGAAGAGTATAAGAAAAGGTCCAAAAAGCAATGATAAAAAATGCGCTGACCTTATAAAATATGTCCAGGATGAAAGCTGCGATTAGCTGTGCTTTTAACCACTGGTGAAGTCCCAAAAGGGTCATATAGGCCAAAAAGGCCGTGCAATAAAAATGATGATCCTAATGAAATTGGATCAAGCTTGATGTAGACATGATGCCTAAGTTGAATAAGCACTCTTTAAACAACTCACCCATTTGTGAGGCACTGCCATTCCTTGTGTTGTTGTTTGTCTGACATTGTTTATAGTGAGTATCCTCTTTCCTTGTCCAAAGTGTCATGATGTTGAGTAGGAATTCATCATTTTCCTTAGCCTTGTCATTTCCACCCTTCACCCTTCACTAGCAAATTGGCTACAGTTATGAAGTGAGTATAGTCTTGAAAGTCTAAGTCTGAGTAATAATGAATAAAGCCTTATATATATATTGGTTGATGTACCGCCAGTAAAATGAATGCTAATTTTTGTGATTGTTACTTGAATGAGTTGTAGAGCATGTCTTAACCTTTTTAACACTTACAGTTGATGGATATAGTCTGAGTTATTATTGGTGTCTGATTATTCACAGATGGCTGTATTGTTTATTGGATATGATTAATGATCAGATAGAGACCTATGAGGGGTATGAGTATACACCTTAGATGTATTTGGACTCTCTGAGTCTAATGAGATAGTTTATTTCTAGTTCTGGGCACTTGCAGCTATGATCAGGTTCATTCTGCCTTTCTGATGCAGTTTTTCTTCACAAGTTGATATGTCTGAGTAGGGAGATGTTTTAGTTAGATCTCCTAGGGCGTTGTATGGAACATAGGGGTGTAGCCACTTGTTTGTACCATAGTACCCCCATCCCAGAGAGCCTGGTGGGCTTAGTTTGGAAACACAGGCACCTTAGGAGGCTGTTTTGGCAGGTTCATGTTTCCCAAGGCATATTAAAAAAATGATTAAATGGCTATTGAAGAAATTGATTTGGGCTACTGAGGAAAGGAAATGACATGGGATGAGTCATGATGATGAGAGTGATGTCCTCCACACCTTCTCTAGAAGTTGCAGCTCCTGATTGGGCCCACACCTATTTTTTGGGCCATTTTTATTATTTTCTGGAGCTCTTTTTGGAGGCTCACAATTTCCTCAAGGAGGCACAAAAGTCAAAGAATTAAATTGTTATATTATTTATTGTGCCATGGGGACACCCAAAGGGAGTTGTTCAAACACTCCTTGGACCCACCATGTGCTTTCATTTATTTCTTGTTGAGTGGGTTACCTTTTTTGGGTGAGTTAGTCCACTTTGATAAATTATGGTTATATTGATCCATGTATTGTATGTTGAGCTCATCTCAACCATTGATTAGAACATTTCATCTTTTAATCTTAGCCACTCATTTTGAAAGTGGTTAGGATTTGGTTATGATTGAGCTTCTCTCATTTCTATTTAAAGGAGAGAGCTTCTCATTTGTAAGGGGTCTTTGGCTCTTGGATCTGAATAATAGAAAGACTTTTTTGTGGAATTTTTTCTGGATCTGCTTTGCATCTGATGTGATCAAATGTTGATTCGCTAGTCTTCAGCTTCCTAGCATTGTGGAAATTCTCATGAGATATATATTTTTCGTGGGTATCATTGTTTTGTCTACAGGAGGGCGTTTTGGCTGGAGCGTTTTTGTAGGGGGGCCTCAACTCGCTCGGTTCTCTTCATCTTGGATCAGGGGGTTTTCATTAATTTCATTGTGATCTATGATTACTTCATTTTACTGTCTTGTAGCATTTAGTTTCTTTATCTTGTATTAGCAAATCTGATATGCTTGACATTTGCTCATGCAGGGTAGGGGGCACATTGGTGGCTTGGAGTTTGCATATGCCATAGAAATCATGGGGATCTTCCAGAATTGATTGGGATAGAAAATATCATCACTGTTACAGACTTCTACAATCATTTCCAGGTAAGATTCAGCAGGTAAGTCTCTTCTTTTTCAGATCTTATTCCATTGTACCTTACTTTTCTTCAACTTTTTCTGAAAACTCCTAAAGCACTAAAAACCTTAAAAAATAATAAACTTTGGAATAGTTCGATATTTTTCCAAACCATTTTTGGGTTTCATATCTCGGTCCTCCCTTTCATCAAATCAACTAAAACACTGGTCAAATTCCTAACAGTTTGACCTAGATCTGATTTTTAAGCAAAAAACAGCATAAAGCCCCACTGAAAAATTAACCAGCTAGGGTTTTGAGTTTTTCTAAATTTTGACTTCATGGACAGATAGATTGGGTCCCACACAACCTAAATAAACCCCAACGTTGTCCAATTGCTTGACCATTTGACCTAGATCTGAAAAATTGACTGAAACTGCCCTAGCACCCTCACTGAAAATTAGACTTTTCTGGAAGTGAGTTTTTCTGAAATCTGACAAGATATACAGATAGATTGGGTCCCAAGCATTCCATAACACCCCCAATGCTGAGCTAGTTCTCTCTGGTTTTCCCTAGATCTAAAAAATCGGTTTTCATCCTCCTAGCCCCCTTCATCAGATTCTAACTTTTCTAGATCTGATTTTTCTGCTAATTTTCTGATTTGGGATTGTAGATCAAGTCACCCTGACCTCTTCTCTCCTTCAACACTGAGTCATTAGCCTCCAGGTAACCCTAAAACTGCAAATGTATCCTCCTAAGCCCTAGTGCTAGCCTTCCATTGAGTTGGTTTTCCTGTGCCTTAGCTTTTCCGGACCAACTACTTTCTGGGTTCGTAGATCAAGGTGTCTCCCAGATGGGTTCTCTGAAACATTGGTTTACTGCTGACTCCATTGCCCAATGCACACAAGGAACTGATCTCCTATCTAGCGCTTGCCCCATCTTGACCTCATTTTTACTCCTTTTTCCAACACCTACTGATAACTCAAGTCACCCATCCTTCACTGTTTTTGTCCCCTTGGTACTAGGAAATCCCAATTCTGTTCTTGCTCACTCTGTCACAATTACATTTTCCAAGACAGTGGTCATCCCCACCAATTTCTAGTACCTAAACCCTAGAGCCAAGGTTTACATTTACCTTGCACCTTAAGTACCCTAAAGCCCCATCTGATCTTCTTTTGGTCTCTAGGTCCGATCTCTCCTGTCGGGAGAAGATCTAGGTCTCCTCCATTGTTGTCTTGGACTAGGATAACATAAATTGAAGTTTATCTTGATTGACATGACAACCATCCATTTGGGAGTCTAAGTAGTCGTGGTTCCACCCCTTAGTTGCTTGCCCCCCTCTACCATCCATCCTGGATCCACCTCACACAAGAAACTACAAGGCGGGTGATAACATTTTGGCATCGTTGTGGGGAGGTAGAGGCCTACCTTGGTTCAACATCCCTCACTTTCCCTTACAACATATCTTTTTCGATGAATTACTTGTGTGGTTCACCTGGCGACTCCACTGAGGATCATACCCAACGTATTAATCTTAAGTTCTTAGAACATCCCATTCTTCACAATGAACTTGAATTTAGTTGTCCAATTTTTCAACGAAATCAAGGAAAATCCAACCAAACTTAAAAGGAATCTTTTATCTCATCTGGACTTCTCTGAAATCTATGAGGCACCTCATCCTATGCCAAAAGGATACATTAAAGGGTTGCCTCATTTCTTTGCAAATTCAGTCGAACCAATTGAAAGCCACTTGGATGCTTGTTGGTGTTATATGGAATCCCTGGGCACAGAACATGAATATGTCTATATGCGAGCCCTTTGTGAATCCTTAGGAGGTAACGTTGATTATTGGTTATACATGTTAGCACTAGGATCCATCACTGGATATGACATGTTTACCGATTTATTAAGAAAAGAATGGGGTGAAAGCATTGATGAATCCATGCATCCAAATAATGATTGTGTTGTTGAAGATCAACCCAATAAAGATAGTCAGCATAACCATAATGAGATAACTGACGATATTCCTCATCAAACTGATTCCTCCTCTCCCGACCCATCAGTGAGCATGCCTTTGAATGAATCTTCAATGCAAAAGAGTGACAATGATCAAATATCGACCCTTCAGGATTATGACCTTGATATTGATATAGAAGGGGAACTTATTAAAATATTGTCATCATTAGCTCAAGAAGGCACAAATCAAGAAGGAGAGCAAAATGATCACTATCAAGAAATATCTTTAGTTGATCCTTCCATAGGTGAAGTCATTAAAGAGTTTGTAAAAGAGAAACTCCATAGTCATTGCGTAATTAATGATAATTTGAGTCAGTATCCAACCTATCCGAACCTTGATTCAGACCTTGATCATATCACCGCAGAAGAAGAAAAGGTTGAAATTAATCAAACTTTTGTTGAAGAACAATCTTGTGGTCATAGTGTGATTGAAGAGCATGCCTATAAGAGGGATAGGGAAACTAAAACTGAACTTGTTGGTGTTATCCCTTATCTAGAGCCTAAAGAAAAACAATCACATGATGATACGATTGTGAGTGAACTTGATCAAGAGAATTGCAATGAGGATCCTTGTCCTGACAATATCAATAGAATTTTTCATCCAATCCTTAATCAGAATATGTTGGTTCAATGTGTGGATACTGACCTTGTTTTGAATCTGGAAATCACTCCTGGAATAAATTTAAAAGCTCTTCTCTCATCAAATTCTGAGATCAATTATTCCAATTCTGGGAGAAATTTTCAATCCACCCTCCCGTCCCAACTCTTCAAGTCTTCTTGTATGGGTTTGTCATTTAATCAAGTTGTTACTTTCAAAATTTTGAATCAGGAATTTAAGCATTATCACGTAATTGGGGAAAATGCACTTCATGTATCATCTCAGTCATCCTTAATGAATAAATTTTTTCAATTTGTAAATATGTATTATGGATGGCTGGAGAAGGTGTATAAAGATAAATTTCATCTTTTCTCCATTTTTAAACAACAAATGGGCTTGATCTCATTCACAGTTTCATTACATTACAACTTGTCCCCACTTGATTTTCCCATTTCTTCTGGAGAGAATAGAATTGAATGTCCTAGTAAGGTAGAGGAGAAAACAAAGAACTATTTGGAGTGGTTGAATCATGAGTCATATTTTCTCTTTCCATCAAGAGCTTGCTTGCATACCTCTTATGATCATGTCAGTGTCTGGATGGATAAGTTTCTAGAAAGTCAATTTCAGCCTTGGCATGATTTCATTCCAGATCTTTCTTTGAATTTCAAACAACAAGTTAGAACAGTTTCAATTTTCATATACATTACTTTCAAACCATCTCTGGCTTGTTGGGTCATTAACTGTGAAGAAATCTCAATGGATTCATTCAAGAAATGGTTGCATTGGATTTATGATCTTACCTAACACTTGTCTAAATTGGTTAGAGTAGGGTAGGTAGGACCTGAATAAGCCTTTCCCGGTAGTAGTATAGAGTTTTTCTTTGTTGTCTAAAGCTCACCTTTTGAAGCTCCTAGCATAATTTTTGTTATCCTGCAAAATAAAAATCAAACCTTTATTGAAAAGTTGTGATTGTAGATTAGATTTATTTTCTGTTTTTCTGTTTTATGCATCTTTATTTTCAGTATTTATATATTATCCACATATTGTTCTAACGACCGATCTGTGAGTTTGGTATAGCTCTGGACATGTTGCAGGTAGTCAGGTACATTCTTGGTAGCAGTTGTAGAGTTGGATGGATTGATCGAGGATGCAAGAAGAAGAGTGCGAGTACCATAGATTCTAAGGTTCTCAAGCACTCTTTTCAGCAAAGCACTTGTCCCAGATGGAGCCAGAGGTTATCAAATATATAGTAGCCAGGATACCATATTCTATTTTTCAAACACAATACATTTTTCAGCCAGATCTCTTACATATGAGATGCTAAGATGAGCATCTGTTATGGATCATGATTATATTAGTGGACTACTGTACTCTCCCATGTTAGGACTGAGTCTCAGGACACTCAGATTTGAGGACCGATGTAGCCATTTATGTCATTTTCATAGCAGTCATTGATGCCCAGTTTTATGTCAGTTCTTTCTCATTGGACAGATGGTGTCTCAGATGGATTATATTGCATGGTTATGACTCAACATTTTATATTGTGTTATGGTTATTTCTCTTATATTTATTCTTGTGACATGTATTAACTTGTGGTATCATGATCTGACGGTCATATTTATATGGACTTGGTTGTATATTGTACTATGTATTGATGCCCCTTCTTAGACTTGGAAGTTCTTGATCTATACTCATTGGTTTTACCCTCCATAGGGAGAATAGAGGTAGTCATTCCCACCATTGTTTTGGCTTGCTAGTGTTGGCTCCATCATTCATTATCTTCACCCATCCATTACCTTCCAGTTTAGTTTTTAGCCCGACTGACTTCTTGACTTATGGCAGGGAGGATCTTTTTCGCCGCTAGAACTTTTGTTGGACAAGCCTCCCTATTTATATTGTATCTCGGCTCTGAGTTGGTGACAAAACTTGGCTTTGGTAAGTTGGATTGTATGCCTAAATCATTCTGGTCGGTTGTCCCAATGTTTGCCACTGTGCAAAACTCCCCCTAGTCACTTGAGATGTTGTTGGCTAAAACTGAAAGCTCATGTACTACCTGTGTTGAAATTATTGAATGTGCGCCCATGAAAAATGAAAATTCTAAAACTGTGTTTCTTAACATATGTAAAGAGGGAAAGAGCAATGAAGTGCTAAAATACTCCTTGAAGAGTATAAGAAAAGGTCCAAAAAGCAATGATAAAAAATGCGCTGACCTTATAAAATATGTCCCGGATGAAAGTTGTGATTAGCTGTGCTTTTAAGCACTGGTGAAGTCCCAAAAGGGTCATATAGGCCAAAAAGGCCATGCAATAAAAATGATGATCCTAATGAACTTGGATCAAACTTGATGTAGACATGATGCCTAAGTTGAATAAGCACTCTTTAAACAACTCACTCATTTGTGAGGCACTGCCATTCCTTGTGTTGTTGTTTGTCTAACATTGGTTATAGTGAGTATCCCCTTTCCTTGTCCAAAGTGTCATGATGTTGAGTAGGAAGTCATCCTTTGCCTTAGCCTTGTCATTTCCACCCTTCACTAGCAAATTGGCTACAATTATGAAGTGAGTATAGTCTTGAAAGTCTAAGTCTAAGTAATAATGAATAAAGCCTTATATATATATTGGTTGATGTACCGCCAATAAAATGAATGCTACTTGTTGTGACTGTTACTTGAATGAGCTATAGAGCATGTATTAACCTTTTTAACACTTGCAGCGGATGGATATAGTCTAAGTTATTATTGGTGTCTGATTATTCACAGATGGTTATATTGTTTATTGGATATGATTGATGATCAGACGGAGACCTATGAGGGGTATGAGTATACACCTTAGATGGATTTGGAATCTTTGATTCTAATGAGACAGTTTATTTCCAGTTTCGGGCACTTGCAGATATGATCAGGCTCATTCTGCCTTTCTGATGCAGTTTTTCTTCACAGGTTGATATGTCTGAGTAGGGAGATGTTTTAGTTGGATATTCTAGGGCATTGTATGGAACATAGGGCTGTAAGCACTTGTTTGTACCATATTACCACCATCCCAGATCTCCTGGTGGGCTCAGATTGGCAACGCAGGCAACCTAGGAGGTTGTTTTGGCAGGTTCGCGTTTCTCAAGGCAAATTAAAAAATGATTAAATGGCTATTGAAGAAATTGATTTGGGCTACTGAGGCAAGGAAATGACATGGGACGAGTCATGACGATGAGAGTGATGTCCTCCACACCTTCTCCAACAGTTGCAGCTCCTGATTGGGCCCACACCTATTTTTTGGGCATTTTTTATTATTTTCTGGAGCTCTTTTTGGAGGCTCACGATTTCCTCAAGGAGGCACAAAAGTCAAAGAATTAAATTGTTATATTATTTATTGCACCATGGGGACACCGAAAGGGAGTTAGTCAAACACTCCTTGGACCCACCATGTGCTTTCATTTATTTCTTGTTGAGTGGGTTACCTTTTTTGGGTGGGTTAGTCCACTTTGATAAATTGTGGTTATATTGATCCATGTATTGTATTTTGAGCTCATCTCAACCATTGATTAGAACATTTCATCTTTTAATATTAGCCACTCATTTTGAAAGTGGTTAGGATTTGGTTATGATCGAGGTTCTCTCATTTCTATTTAAAGGAGAGAGCTTCTCATTTGTAAGGGGTCTTTGGCTCTTGGATCTGAATAATAGAAATATTTTTTTGTGGAAATTTTTCTGGATCTGCTTTGCATCTGATGTGCTCAAATGTTGATTAGCTAGTCTTTAGATTCCTAGCATTGTGGAAATTCTCATGAGATCTATATTTTTCATGACTATCATTGTTTTGTCTACAGGAGGGCATTTTGGCTGGAGCGTTTTTGTAGGGGGACCTCAACTCGCTCGGTTCTCTTCGTCTTGGATCAGGGGGTTTTCATTAGTTTCATTGTGATCTATGATTACTTCATTTTACTGTCTTGTAGCATTCAGTTTCTTTATCTTGTATTAGAAAATCTGATATGGTTGATGGTTTCTCATGCAGGGTAGGGGGCGCATTGGTGGCTTGGAGCTTGCATATGCCATAGAAATCATGGGTATCTTCCAGAATTGATCGGGATAGCAAAGATCGTCACTGTTACAGACTTCTACAAGCATTTCCAGGTAATATCCAGTGGGTAAGTCTCTTCTTTTTTAGATCTTATTCCATTGTACCTTGCTTTTCTTCAACTTTTTCTGAAAACTCCTAAAGCACTAAAAACCCTAAAAAATAATAAACTTGGGAGTAGTCCGATATTTTTCCAAACCATTTTTGGGTTTCATAGATCAGGCCTCCCCTTCATCAAATCAACTGAAATTCTAGTCAAATTCCTCACAGTTTGACCTAGATCTGATTTTTAAGCAAAAAACTGCATAACCCCCCACTGAAAAATTAACCTGCCAGGGTTTTGATTTTTTCTGAATTTTGACTTCATGGATAGATATATTGGGTCCCACATAGCCTAAATCAGTGCTAATGCTGTCCAATTTCTTGACCATTTGACCTAGATCTGAAAAATTGACTGAAACTGCCCTCGCGCCCTCACTAAAAATTAGACTTTTCTGGAAGTGAGTTTTTCTAAAATCTGACAAGATATATAGATAGATCGGGTCCTAATAATTCTAGAACACCCCCAACACTGAGCTAGTTCTCTCTGGTTTGCCCTAGATCTGAAAAATTGGTTTTCAGCCTCCTAGCCCCCCTCATCATATTCTGACTTTTCCAGATCTTATTTTTCTGCTGATTTTCTTATTTGGGCTTGTAGATCAGGTCACCCTGACCTCTTCTCTCCTTTAGCGCTGAGCCATTATCCTGCAGGTAACACTAGAACTTCAGATCTATCCTCCTAAGCCCTAGTGCTAGCCTTCCATTGAGCTGGTTTTCCTATGCCTTAGCTTTTCCGGACCAACTACTTTCTAGGTTCATAGATCAAGGTGTCTCCCAGGTGGGTTTTCTAAAACATTGGTTTACTGCTGACTCCATTGCCTAATGCACACAAGGAACTGATCTGCTAGCTAGCGCTTGCCCCATCTTGACCTCATTTTTCCAACACCTACTGATAACTCAAGTCACCTATCCTTCACTATTTTTGTTCCCTTGTTACTAGGCAGTCCCAATTTTGTTCTTGCTCACCCTGTCACAGTTATGTTTTCGAGGACAGTGGTCATCCCCACCAGCTACTAGTACCTAAACCCTAGAGCCATGGTTTCCATTTACCTTGCACCTTAAGTACCCTGAAGCCCCATCTGATCTTCTTTTGGTGTCTAGGTCTGATCTCTCCTGTCGGGAGCAGATCTGGGTCTCCCCCATTGTTGTCTTGGACTAGGATAACATAAAGTGAAGGCTGTCTTGATTGACGTGACAACCATCCATTTGGGAGTCTAGGCAGTCGTGGTTCCACCCCTTAGTTGTTTTTCCGTCGACCATCCATCCTGGATCCACCTCACACAGGAAACTACAAGGCGGGTGATAACACATTGCAACCAAATATTCTGATTAGATAGATACACTGTGTCATGTCGCCTTAATTTGACCATTAAAATATTTGACCTTGCTAAAGTTCCTAGGGGCTCAAATTGACATTAATTATTCTACCTAGGACAAATTTTGCTATTAATTATTTGAGGCATGTATATAATTTTATTTCATCATTTCTATTTATTATGCAAATTAATGATGTGGAAATAAGGCTTCCATGTTAGGAGGGCACATTGGGGGACTAGTCAGCTTGCCTTGGTGAAAATAAGAAACTCCATCACAAAAGCAGTCAGGAGGATTAAGGAAATTGCCTAAAAGTAGCAGCAAAACAGAAAGAGGTAAAAGCAGGAAATTTTTTCAACAGGAGGGCGTAGCTTCCTATTAGAGAACTCAAAAAAGCTGTAAGGAGAAAAGCAGGAAAGTTTTGAAAGGAAAGCACAGTTTCCCTATGAAGCTAGGAAAAGCAAAAAGTTGTCATAACAAAAAAGCAGCATCTTTTGACTAAGAGAGGGCGTAGTTTCTAAATGTGAAGGATGAATGGGAGATGGAAAAATTTTCACATGGTCCTACTTACCAAATTACCCAAGGGGGGTGCTTATGTGGCTAGGGTTAGGGCACCCATGAGGTTGACTTGCTCAAACAGGTTAGCAATGACCTCCACTTGCTAAACAGGTCATCCAGAAGGATATTAAAGGAGAATCTGAGCCAATTTCTTTAGTTTGGTTGTTGTGTTTGTTGAGTTATGCTTATGTGAACATTGCTTCTAAGTGTCATGCCTCAGACTACTGGGAGATGAGACCCAGCCTTCCCATCCCCTCTTATTACATCATATTCTCTTCCATTGCAGGTATGGAGATCTATATTGAAGAAATTAAAGGATTATCATAGTTATGTTCATCCTCCATCAGGTTCAGTTTGAGCTCCATTGAAAACCATGCTTCACCTATGCTCTCAGCCCCTTGTTGGTCATGTTCCAAGCCTCCTACCCGTTATTTTTGGAGTCTCCTTGTAAGGGTCGGTCCATTATATGATTTATGTTCTATAGTATCATAATAATCTGTAATTTATATTTATCAGTTTGAAACATGTCTGTCCATAAAGAAGTATGTCTTCAGTTTCACCAGAAAAGCTTATTTCATCACTATATGGGGGAAATTGATGAATCTGAGTGTTGTAAGAAATAGTAAGGGTTGGGGAATGTTTGAATATATTTTATATGTTCATTAATATGTAATTTACCTCTTTTATGATTCACATGTATCACAGAAATCAATTTTACTGGAATTAATTGCTTAAATTTAGACCCTAGCTAGATTGCTAGCTTTTAATGACTAGTCTTGCCAAAACGATGTAAAATGAGTTCTATTTACTCAAACTGAGCCCTGTCAGTTTCTATGGGTCACTGATAGACCCAAATTCCCATATATATCTCCAAAACCATTTTTCATTAG
The DNA here is from genome assembly GCA_001517045.1 of Pseudotsuga menziesii. Classification (NCBI taxonomy): domain Eukaryota; kingdom Viridiplantae; phylum Streptophyta; class Pinopsida; order Pinales; family Pinaceae; genus Pseudotsuga; species Pseudotsuga menziesii. Next base: position 126,830 of record LPNX010090061.1, on the reverse strand, counting down.
GGTATTACTTCCTCTTGGTATCCTCCACTGCGCAGGGTTTCACTAGGCCAAAACTGCCAGAAAACCCCAAATTTCTCCAAGACCACTCATAAATTTCCAGAAATTATAAAAAATATCCAAAATTATTTATTATGTTATATTAATTATTTAACATCTCTCTGCAATTTTTCAAAATCCCCTGGTTGAAACAGATCGAACTACTCTTCCCAGTTTCACGATTTGACTCCCCAGAAGCGTGGTAGTAGGTTTCCGCGGAACGGATTCTGAACCCTAAATGGAATCAGATATAAATGTGTTAGGGAAGAGGAAATTCTATGTCTAAAATTTCTTTGGTTTCTTTCCACCGCTCACTCCTTTTGCTTGCGAAATTTCCCATAAGAAATCCTTGATTTGCCTAGTCCGAGAAGGCTTTGTGTTAATTAATTCAAAGTTCATAATTTCTAAATTAAATTACAGAATTAATTAGTGTCCAGGTCTACATACCATACTTGGGACATTATAGTGGTATCATAGCATGTTCCTGCATACATGTTCTTGATATTATTCAATGGGTCCAAAATACAATTCCAACACTAAATGAAAGACTCCTCAAGAGGAGGAAGTAGAATATGTGGATGAGAGATTCCATGAGGAAAGGGATGAGAAAGATGAATTCAAGAATTTTGTTAGGAACGTGTTGAAATATCTGCAAGACATTTCAACTAACATCATACAGTCTGGCCAAGAGACCATAGAATTCCTAGCTAGACAGTTGGGAGTGAAAGATGGGAAAGGGAGAAGCATTGGCTCCCAATGTGAAGAAAGAAAGGTCATGGGTGGTAGTATTTTTCCAAGACTGGACCTCAGAATAGGCCACCTGAGTATAAATAGGAACCAAAATTGGATCCAAGACCTACCATGCCCAAATTTGTAGAGACCCCTAAAGAAGACCATGAAGCATGGGCTGAAACTATTACTACATGGGAGGAGAAGTTTTTTGTTTACCAATCATTGAGTGAGGAGTGCAGAAGGGCTCTGCCATTACGCGATTTCTATGAAACTCAATTTAGGGGGAATCCAAGAGGGACTGCAAGGCATCCATATCATAATTATGAATTAAATAATTCCATTGGCAAAATCACTTTTCCATATTTTGACGGCACTTCCAATTGCTCAGTGAGCTCTTGGATTCATAAAATGGATACATATTTTCAGCTGAATCCTATGGCAGAAAGGGATGCCATTAAGTTTGCAGCCCTACATATTGATGGGGAGGCCATTGACTAGTGGTTTCCTAGCATGAAAAAATTAGGACATGATCAAGTATTCGCCTATGATGACTTCACCATAAAATTGACAGAAAGATTTGACCGGAGAGATCCTGATATCTATTTTCGGGATTTGGCACACATAAGACAAGTTGGAACTCCAGAAGCATACATATCAGAGTTCCAAAAGGTGGTTGTAATGGTCATTGACATATCAGAATCAAGTCTGATCCTTTTGTTTACAAAAACAAAAGGACTGGCTAAGCCATTGAAGGGGTTGGTGAACGCCTACTGACCTATTACTTTGCAGGAAGCTGTGAGCAGGACTAGAGACCTACAGGATGCAATTCTGAGGATCGAGTATCCTCCAAGACCTCCCATGCCACATAAATTTCAGAATAAAAAACTTCCTGTGAGAAAATTTCCTGCCCCTAGCAAGAAAGATTAGTCCTATAAGGATAGGGATGAATTGAGAAGGAAGAAGCCGTGTTTTCCTGCCAAGAACCATGGGGTCCTGGTCACATATGTGTGAAGGGAAAAGCACATTATATTGAAGTATTTTCTGAAAGTGATGAAGAGGGGGTAGAAGAATCTGAGATGGGGGACAAAGAGTATGAAATAGCTAAAGGAGAGGAGCATCCCCATCAAACCAGCAGCAAAATTGATGTGCTCAGTGGAGTGCTTAGGTTCCATACTTTAAGGCTGAAAGGAGTTCTGCAAGGGCATAAAATTACAGTTCTTATTGATGGGGGGGAACACATAATTTTATTAATTCAGCGCTAGTGGAGAGGAGAAAACTACCTATTGATCCCTTTTAAGGATTCATTAGGTAACCATACCATGGACTGCAACCGATGGATCCCAGATATGCAAGGAAACATCGGTGAATTACCTATGAAAGACAACTTTTATGTTTTCAATGTGGCAGACACCAACATGGTGTTGGGGGTACAATGGTTGTACTCTATTGGAGAGCACTCTATGAACTACCAGATACCACAAATAAGTTTCAATAATGCTAAAGGAAAACCAATGGTATTGAAAGGTATAAATACTTATCCCAGCCAAGTAATTTCTGCAAAAAGTATGAGATCTGTTATGAGGCATGGAGACATTGAGTGGGACGTTGAATGCCAAATCACCACTGAGGGAACAACTACCAAAGTTTCCTCCCAACCCAAAGATATTAAAAAATTGTTGCACAAGCATAAGAGGGTTTTTGAAGACCTTCCACATGGCAGGCCACCAGACCGTGGCATTGAACACGAGATTGAGTTGGAAGCTGGTACACTTCCAATCAAAATACACCCCTACAAGCATCCAAAGAGATTCAAGGATAAAATTGAGAAGGCAATCAAGGAGCTCCTTGATTTGGGCCTCATCATACCAAGTTCCAGTCCTTTTTCTTCTTTGATGGTTCTGGTGAAGAAGAAAGATGGGACACCCAGGATGTGTATTGATTACCGAGCTTTGAAAAAGAAGACAATAAAGAACAGGTACCCAATTCCTCGAATTAATGAGCTGATGGATGAGTTGCATGGAGCCAAATTTTTCTCCAAAATAGATCTGTAGTCAGGGTACCATAAAATCAAGATGAGGGAGGAGGACATACAAAAGACAGCCTTCTGTTGTCACTTTGGCCACTTCGAGTTTTTGGTCATGCCATTTAGCTTGACTAATGTAGCAGCAACTTTCCAGTCATGCATGAACAAGGTATTTAGCAAACAACTCTGTAAGTATGTTCTTGTGTTTTTTTATGATATTCTGATCTATAGTATGACATAGGAGGATCATTTGCACCACTTGGAGGATGTACTCACTATGCTTGCAGATCTATTATATTTTGCCAAGATGTCTAAGTGTGAGTTTGGTATGACAGAACTGTTGTATCTTGGCCATGTGATATGCCAAGAAGGGGTTAAAGAAAATCCAGAAAAAATAAGGGCCATATTGGAATGGGCCAGCCCAAGGAACCTCATTGAGTTGAGAGGCTTCATTGGACTTTGTAACTACTACCACAGATTTTTCAAAGGAAACTCCCGGTACACTGCACTCTTGACAAATTTGACTAAGAAAGGTGCATTTAGTTGGAGTGAGGAGGATGAAAAGGCTTTTCAAAAAATGAAAGAGATAATGAGAAGTTGTCCAATGCTTTCCTTGCCTTACTTTTCTAAACCTTTGTGCTGGAATGTGATGCCTCTGGGGTAGGCATTGGAGCTATCCTAATGCAAGATAGGAATCCTATTGCTTTTGAGAGAATAAAATTGCAGCCACATGAAAGGTTGTATTCTATATATGATAAGGAGATGGTGGCCATCATGTGTGCCTTGGCCAAATTCAGAAAGTACTTGGTGGATGGTAAATTCATTATGAATACTGATCACAACAGTCTTAGACACTTCCTTACCCAAAAGGAACTCAATGATAGGAAACAAAAATGGGTAAGTAAAGTTCAATCTTTAGATTTTGGCATTGAGTATAATAAAGGAAAAATGAATTTTGTGGTTGATGTGCTCTCCCATAATCCCACATTCTCTTTGTTGCAAATATGTAATGAATGGAAGATCCAGTTGGCTACTGAATACTCTAAAGATTAGTTTTCTTGTGATGCTTTGGATGGGGTGAACTAGAATGAAGAGTACAAAGTTCATGATGACCTCATATATTACAAAAACATAATTTTCTTAGTGCCAGGATCTGCACTAAAGAGGAGATTTTAGGAGCTGCACATGATGCACCAATGGCTTGTCACCCTGGTTTTCTGAAGAATTACCATAAGGTAAGGGAGAGATTTACTTGGAAAGGTCTTAAAGATGATGTTATCATGTATGTGAAGGAATGTTATACATGTCAGCAGAACAAAGTTGAGCACTCACATCTTGTTGGACTCCTCTAGCATCTTCCTATTCTGGATCAAAAATGGGAAAGTGTATAAATGGACTTTATCATGGAGCTGCCAAAATCACAAGGGAAAGACAGTATTTTTGTGTTGGTTGACAGGTTGAAAAAATATGCACATTTCTTTGCAGTATTATCCACTATTTCAGCTAGTGAAGTTGTTGCTCTATTCTTTAAGGATATTTTCATATTGCATGGACTTCCCAAGGTTATAACCAGTGACAGAGATAGTAAATTTACTAGTGCCTTTTGGCAAACATTGTTTGGTCTAGTTGAAACAAATCGAAACATGAGTACAAGCTATCACCGCCAGAAAAATGGGAAAACAGAGAGGGTGAACCAATGGCTTGAAGGGTACCTCAGCAACTATGTTACGGGACAGCAAGGAGCTTGGGCAACTTGGCTCCACTTGGGTGAGTTCTATTACAACACCACATTTCATCTTTCTATCAGAATGACTCCCTTTATGCCATTATATGGGTATGAAGCTCCAAATTTTGTAGGCTTAATATTTGGAGACTGTAAGGCACAAAAGATAAAGATTGGTTGTAGGACAGCCAAGAAATTTTAAGGGCACTAAAAGACAATTTGCAGATGGCACAGAACCAACAAAATATTTTTGCAGATAAGCAAAAAATAGACAAAGTGTTTCAAGTGGGATACTTAGTGTATTTAAGGCTACAACCTTATAGACAGTATTCCTTGAAAAAGAAAGGGGCAGAAAAACTTCAACCCATATTTTATGGACCCTACAAGATTAGCAGAAAAGTGGGTGAAGTATCTTATGAGTTGGATTTGCCAACAAATAGAAAAATCCATAATGTTTTTCATGTTTCTTGTCTAAATAAGGAAGTGGGGCAACAGATAGTGGTTTTTGAAGAACTACCACCTCTGGATGATGAAGGCCATTTGGTCTTAGTACCAGAGAAAGTTTTGATGGCAAAAGAAAGGAAATTAAGAAACAAAACAATCAAGGAATACTTGATATAGTGGAAAGGATTTCCCAATGAGGATGACACTTGGGAGGGTGAGCAGATATTGCAGCACCCTGCTCTGATTCTGCTTGAGGACAAGTATATTTGGGAGGGGAGGGTTGTCATGCCCCCTCAATTTGACCTTTAAAAGTGTTGACCTTGCTAAAGTTCCTAGAGGTTCAAATTGACATTAATTATTCTACCTATGACAAATTTTGCTATTAATTTTTTGAGGCATTTATTTAATTTTATTTCATCATTTTTATTTATTATGAAAATTAATGATGAGGAAATAAGGCTTCCATGTCAGGAGGGCACATTGGGGGACTAGTCAACTTGCCTTGGTGAAAATAAGAAACTCCATCACAAAAGCAGTCAGGAGGATTAAGGAAATTGCCTAAGAGCAGCAGAAAAGAAGATAGAGGTAAAAGCAGGAAAATTTTGCAAAGGGAGGGTGCAATTTCCTCTTAGAGAACTCAGAAAAGCTGTAAGGAGAAAAGAAGGAAATTTTTGAAAGGAAAGCATAGTTTCCCTATGAAGCCAGGAAAAAGCAAAAGGCTGTCATAACACAAAAGCAGCATCTTTTGACTAAGGGAGGGCACAATTTATAAATGTGAAGGATGAATGGGACATGGAAACAATTCCACATGGTCCTACTTACCAAATTACCCAAGGGGGGCACTTATGTGGCTAGGGTTAGGGAACCCATGGGGTTGACTTGATCAGACAGGTCACCATTGCCCTCCACTTGCTAAACATGTCATATAGAAGGCTATTAAAGGATAATTCAATCCCATTGCTTCAGTTTGGTTGTTGTGTATGTTGATTTATGCTTATGTGAGAATTGCTTTGGAGTGTTGTGCCTCAGACTATTGGGAGATGAGCCCCAGCCTTCCCATCCCCTCTCCTTCCATACTCTTCTCTTCCATTGCAAGTATGGAGTGATAGATTGTAGAAATTGAAGGATTATTAGAGTTATTTTCAGCCTCCTTCACGTTCATTTCGAGCTCCAGTGAATCTCATGCTTCACCTATGCTCTCAGCCCCTTGCTGGTCATGTTCCATGCCTCCTGCCCCTTATTTTTGGAGTTTCCTTGTAAGGTTCAGTACATTATATGATTTATGTTCTTTAGTATCATAATAATATATAATTTATATTTATCAGGTAGAAACATGTCTTTCCATAAAGAAGTATGTCTTCAGTTTCACCAGAAAAACTTATTTCATCACTGTATGGGGGGGAAATGATGAATCTGAGTGTTGTAAGAAATAGGAAAGGTTGGGGAATATTTGAAGAGATTTTATATGCTCAGTAATATATTATTTACCTCTTTCATGGTTCACATGTATCACAGAAATCAATTTTACTGGAATTAATTGCTTAAAGTTAGACTGTAGCTAGATTGGTAGGTTTTAATGACTAGTCTTGACAAAATCAATGTAAAATGAGTTCCGTTAACTCAAACTGAGCCCTGTCAGTTCCTGTGGCTTTCTGATAGGCCCAAATTCCCATATATATATATATAGAACAATTTTTCATTGTGACTGTACTTCATTTTGGGATCCTCCACTGCGCAGGGTTTCACTAGGCCAAAACTGCCGGAAAAAACCCAAATTTGTTTGAGACTACTCAGATATTTCCATAACTTCTAAAAACTGTCCAAACCTATTTATTATTTTATATTAATTATTTAACAAACCTCTGAAATTTTCTATAATCCCTTGGTTGAAATAGACTGAACTACTCTTCCTAGTTTCACAGTTTGACTACCCAGAAGCGTGGTAGTAGGTTTCTACACAGCGAACTCTGAACCCTAAATGGAATAACATATAAATGTGTTAGGGAAGAGGAAATTATATGTCTGAAATGTGTTTGGTTTCTTCCCACTGCTCACTCCTGATGCTTGCAAAATTTCCCAAAAGAAATCCTTGATTTGCCCAGTCCGAGAAGGATTTGTGTGAATTAATTCAAAGTTCAAAATTTTTAAATTAAATTAAAGAATTAATTAGTGTTCAGGTATGCACACCATACTTTTGATATTACAGTGGTATCAGAGCATGGTCCTCCATACATGCTCTTGATATTATTCAATGTGTCCAAAATACAATTCTGACACCAAAAGAAAGACTCCTCAAGAAGAGGAAGTAGAATCTGTGGATGGGAGATTCCATGAGGAAAGGGATGAGAAAGATGAATTCATGAATTTTTTTAGGAAAATGTTGAAAGGTATGCAATAAATTTCAACTAACATCATACAGTCTGACCAAGAGACCAGAGAATTCCTAGCCAAATAGCTGGGAGTGAAAGATGGGGAAGGGAGAAGCATTGGCTCCCAATGTGAAGAAAGAAAGTTCATGGGTGGGAGTATTTTTCCAAGACTGGACCTCAGAATAGGCCACTTGAGTATAAAGAGGAACCAAAATTTCATCCAAGACCTACCATGCCCAAATTTGTAGAGACCCCTAAAGAAGACCATGAAGCACAGGCTGAAACTATTGCTACATGGGAGGAGAAGTTTTTTGTTTACCAATCATTGAGTGAGGAGTGCAAAAGGGCTCTGCCATTACGCGATTTCTGTGAAACTCAATTTAGGGGGCAGCCAAGAGGGGCTTCAAGGCATCCATATCATAAATATGAATTAAGAATGCCATTGGGAAAATCACTTTGCCATATTTTGATGGCACTTCCAATTGCTCAGTGAGCTCTTGGATTAAGAAAATGGATACATATTTTCAGCTGAATCCTATGGAAAAAAGGGATGCCATTAAGTTGGCATCCCTACATATTTATGGGGATTCCATTGACTTGTGGTTTCATGGAATGAAGACATTAGGCCATGATCAAGTAGTCACCTATGAGGAGTTCACCAGAAAATTGACAAAAAGATTTGATCGGAGAGATCTTGATATCTCTTTCCGGGATTTGGCACACATAAGACAAGTTGGAAATTCAGAAGCATACATCTCAAATTTCCAAAAGGTGTCTTTAATGGTCACTGACATATCAGAATCAAGGCTGATCCTTTTGTTTAAAGAAGAACTGGCTGAACCATTGAAGGGGTTGGTGAAGGCCTACCAACCTACCACTTTGCAAGATGTGAGCAGGACTAGAGACCTGCAGGATGCTATTCTGAGGACCAAGTATCCTCCTAGACCTCCCATGCCACATAAATTTCAGAATCAAAAACCTCCTATGAGAAATTTTCCTGCCCCTGACAATAAATATTACTCCTATAAGGATCAGGATGAATTGAGAAGGAAAAAGTTGTGTTTTTCCTGCCAAGTACCATGGGCTCCCAGTCACAAATGTGTGAAGGAAAAAGCACATTATAGTAAAGTATTTTCTGAAAGTGATGAAGAGGGGTTAGAAGAAGCAGTGATGGGGGACGGAGATTATGAAATAGCTGAAGAAGAGGAGCATCCCCATCAAACCAGTAGCAAAATTGTTGTGCACGGTGGAGTTCCTAGGTTCCATACTTTAAGGCTGAAAGGAGTTCTGCAAGGGCATAAAATTACAATTCTTGTTGGAGGAGGGGGCGAACACATAATTTTATTGATTCATCCTTGGTGGAGAGGCGAAAACTACCTACTAATCCCTTTCAAGTATTCACTGTGGTCATTCCTGGTAACCATAACATGGAGTGCAACCGATGGATCCCAGATCTGCAAGTAAACATTGGTGAATATACTATGAAAGATGACTTTTATGTTGTCAATGTGGAAGACACCAACATGGTGATGGGGATTGAATGGTTGTAACTCTATTTTAGATCACTCTATGAACTACCAGATACCACAAATAAGTTTCAAGGATGCTAAAGGAAAACCAGTGGTATTGAAAGGTATAAATACTTATCCCAACCAAGTAATTTCTACAAAAAGTATGAGATCTGTTATGAGGCATGGAGACATTGAGTGGGTTGTTGAATGCCAAATCACCACTGATGGAACAACTACCAAATTTTCCTCCCGGCCCAAAGATATTAAAAACTTGTTGCACAAGCATAAGAGGGTTTTTGAAGACCTTTCACATGGCAAGACACTAGACCATGGCATTGAACACAAGATTGAGTTGGAAGCTGGTACACTTCTAATCAAAATACACCCCTACAAGCATCCAAAGAGATTCAAGGATGAAATTGAGAAGGCCATCAAGGATCTCCTTGATTTGGGCCTCATCAAACCAAGTTCCAGTCCTTTTTCTTCTTTGGTATTTCTGGTGAAGAAGAAATATGGGAAACTCATGATGTGTATTGATTATCAAGCTTTGAACAAGAAGACAATAAAGAAAAGGTACCCAATTCCTTGAATTAATGAGGTGCATGGAGCCAATTTTTTCTCCAAAATAGATCTCCAGTCGAGGTACCGTCAAATCAGGATGAGGGAGGAGCACATACAAAATACAGCCTTCCGTTTTCACTTTGGCCACTTCAAGTTTCTGGTCATTCCATTTGGCTTGATTAATGCACTAACAACTTTCCAATCATGCATGAACAAGGTATTCAGCAAAAAACTCCGTAAGTATGTTCTTGTGTTTTTTTATGATATTCTGATATATAGTATGACATGGGAGGAGCATTTGCACCACTTGGAGGAGGTACTCAAGGTACTCACTATGCTCATCAACATTACAACAAAAAAAAATATAAGGAAAACTAATGAACATCCAGTACTATACATGCCTTTTATCAAATGATCTACATGAGTTTGCAGTAAGGTACTTAAATGATTCCTAGATCTTGTTCAAATTATAATTAACCAACAACTCCTTCCTTGTAGGTATTGACTTTATTGCAATGACCACAACTATATTTTCCTCACACTTGACAGACACACAATTGGTTATTTTGTTTGTGTTTCTAGGGAGAGTATTGCTTATAAACCCAGTAATATTTCCACGAGCTTTGGGCCTTCCATCAATATATATCGAATATCCTTTATTCTTATTGTTTTCTTTCATTTTATTTAATTCGCACAAAATACATATACGCCCATACTAGTTATATATCTTGTTAGTCTACCCCAATGTGCATAATCATAGGTTGGGCCCACATAATTCATTAGTTCAACCTTATTGTTATACAAAACCTTCACACTATAAGTTGTAAATAGCACTAGAGCATGTAAAGTAGATGGAGAAATTCGATATGTTCTTCCATTAATACTGAAATCTATGTTTATTTGAGGAAGTGGTTTTTCTTCCCAATTCTTTAAATAATGTATGTACATCAATTGAACTTATTTGTCTTCAGTGGACTCATTGTCGTAAGAGCATGACCCTCCTTCATCCAAAAATAAATCCATACGTTTTATAAATTTTCTTCTAACATTGCTACCTCTAGTTGATATTGATGCATTGCTTGATGCTTCATCTTGTCTGCACTCTTCTGGAAAACCATCGCTATCTGAAGATAGATTTGACAAGTATCTATTTGGTTGTGCCTTCCATTAACGTCAAAAAACATATGAAACATCAATGTGCGGTGATGGAAGCCTTAGTTTTGTTCAATGAATCATATTTCTTCATATTATAAGGTTATGGTTATCTTGACATGTGATGGTTATCTTAACATGTGGAATAAGTGGGTTCTCTTTGGAAACCTACTGGTAATTTTTTGGGGGTTTTACTATGCCAAAAAACCTTAGTTGCATTAAACATTGGTTGTGGCCACCTACGTATTTGGTTAAAGAAAGTGATGACAATAAACCAAAACCTTTCTCAAAACATATTCCAATGTAAAGATTTATTGGGTGAGACAAGGCAAGTCATTCTCTTGAACAAGTTGTAAGATCACTAACAAGATATTTTCACACCAAAACATCAAGTATGTGTTTAGTTGAAACATAAGGGCAATAGTTGTCTAGGGTTTGGAAAATTTAACAGATCTATGCACAATGCTATGTCTCTTAATGGTTGACTGCAGCAAAAATTAAGCATCTTACACTTCAAAATGCTACAAGATCTGCAATACCAAAAAACACCCATGCTTTACCATCTAACCGCAAGACAATGGATGGCAATGTCGTTTCCCCAACAAGGTTCCTACTAGGACTAGATACAACAAGACATTGAATAGCATTTCCAAATATGTATTTTGTGCCAACAAGACAAGGAAAGCACCAGAATGTAGTGAAGTACACTCGAACCTTTACTAGCATAGGAGAGACCTTGGACATTTTTTTGGTTAAATGGTGCTTTTATGGTGCATTTTTCTAATTGGATAGAGATTTTTGTCAACATTTTGTAAACTTTTGTATGAAGAGAACATACTAAAGACCCACATTTATTTTTCTTCCACAACTCCTTGGGTTAGGATTTTGGATCTTAGTTTTTTTGCCTCTTAGTATTTTAGTCTTTATGTTAAAATGAAATATCATCCTCTTGTGATGGGAATTTCGCAAAGGATTGTAGTCGATGCATACCTTTTCAAATATACCACCATTATATCCAGTTTTTATTTCTTTGCATATTGTTATTTTCATGGTTTCATTCATCCATAGACTTTGTCTTTCATTTTATTGATGTGCTATTGCAATATCTATGTTTTATTTTGCATATTATTAATATCTTCATTTCATTCTCAACATTATAATGTGACACATGTGATGGCTTGATGTCTTATCAATATAATGTGAGCAATAGCTTGACATAACCACTACTCCATGGCCCCAAAGCTGGGTTGATTCAATAATATATATTGTTGGATCTCACACCCACAGAAGATCTCATTAAAAACATAATATGGGTTGGGGATGGGATATAACATGACAAGAATTAGGTCTATACTAGTAACTCTAGACGTATGAGATGCTTAGGGCCATAAAGTATTTTGAGATGATGAAAGTCGAAAAAGTAAAAATCCTCAGTGTTGTGATTATGACTTTGAATATAACTTGCTACAACTACAAAATAGATTGTTACACCCATACCATACCATGACGATTGACATATAAAAGACTAGTCTTGGAAAAGGGTCACATGCCATGGCAAGCAAGAGCATTCAAGTACCAAGTGTGGTAAAAATAGTGACTATGAATGGAGTATGAATGAGTGGTGGGTTGTGTATAAATTTGCATGACTTCCCAATGGTATTTAACTTATATACGCTTCTATTCATGAAATTAATGAGCATATAATGTCATAGGTATATGTTGACACATGTTTGTGTTATAGTTGTGCAAATGTTGTTTGATCTTATGTAACGTGCTTTTGCATCTTGCATTATGAAAAAAATATGGTGTTTATGGTGTACTTAATACTCAAGTACTAATGCACGTGGGATACTACATGTGATATTTACACGTGAACACATACATTTTCCAAGTTAATATAATTAGTATATTAAATGTGTGTTTGAGTTTATGAGTTCATGCTAAAAGAAATTAAATAAATATACGCAAGGTTAAAAAAAGAGGGAAGAAAATATGAAATAAATATATATTCCATAATTTTGAATCTAGTTAGACTAAATAATATAATGGGTAGGATTGAGTGCATGGGCGTTATAGAAGATTGTGTGTAGTTAAAATATAATTTAGTATTTATAATTATTGATGGTGGTGCATAAAGATTTTTTTTATAGAAGTGAATAAAGAGGATGGAAGACGGGTTATGTGTTCACATCTCAATTTCTAGGAGATGGTAAAGAATGTGGAGAGATTCCTTGAGAGGGTCATGAAAACGTTTCTACATATTTTAGTGGGTGGCTCTTGGGATTGAGAGTGCACTCTTTGTAGGGACAATCTTTGTAGGGACAAGGGATATAAAGGGACATACTTCAAGGGATATCGCACAAGAGTCTGTGTGAATTTATTGCATAAGTTGAGGAATGGTGTTAATGGATGTGAGAAAACAACCATAGAACATAAAAGGGTCCATATAAAGGAGCATAATGATGATTAAAAGATTAAATTGAGTAGAGATAAACTTGTATTAGTACTACATTTTTTACTCAGGATAGTAGGTGGAATAGAGTGGTGCAACAAGAACTATAAAAAATTCTGTGTGCAATTCAACATATCACACTAGTAAAAATGTTGAATATGAAGGGCATGAAAGAAGCTGAGACAAGAATGGAATTGGTTATTTATGCATATAGATTTCCATTAATGTTGTTCAATATTTATATTTGTAGGACTTGATGAAAGTGATGGATGGTTCCCCCAAGGTTTCAAGGGCTCAAACTATGAAAAAATCTGCACCACGTTGCTCACAATGCATAAGCAACCTATTGATGATCTCTTGACTTGTGTTCATTATTCATGGAATAGCTTGAGAGGTTCTATTTTTTTGGATGGGTGGATACAAACGAGTCATTGGCCATTGGTCAATTCCATTTCCATGTCAATGAAGACCCATTGCTACATAATAGAGGTGAAAATTGTGTTATTGTCTATGTTAGTGAGTGATATTTTGCCTATTCAAAGAGTCCGATTCATAGAAGGGTAGATTGGCGCATAGATTAGTGAATGATGTTGAGAATATTGAGGGAGAATAAAACCCAACTCCTTCTACCCTAACCCTCAAAAAAAATTTACACGAAGAAGATTTAGGGTAATTTTGGGCTTATGTGCTCACCAGTTTTGGAGGCATTGGATTGCACAACAGGTTTCTAGCTATGTGGCCACGAGTCCAAGTCCTGTAATCTCCCATTTCTAATTAAATACTCTCTCACACTACCGGTTAAATCCTCTCTCCCACCGCTCACTACTCATTGCAAGGATTGCAAGAGGTTTGGTTGCCCTCTGCTACCTAAACTGCTCATTGCTCACTATGCGGATCATGATAGGTTCAAATTAGGTAAGGTTGACTTGATAAAAAATTTGTCCTCTCTATATATGGGGTTCAGTAAATTGAACCACTTCCATGCACCTTTCAGTTGATAACACCAAATGTAGTGGATACACCTTGCCAATTATGGATATATAATATAATATATTAAAAGACTTGGTATATGTAATATGAATCTATGCCTTATCATAAGGCTATTGGATACATGATCTAATATATTAAAAGTATTGTATATGTAATACTTAATGATTATATAATGGTTATTGGTTATGGATTTTCATGCTTAGAAGTTTGGAACTATGATTTAGGTGTTATATGGCTCAAGGTTTAGGCTTTGAGGGTTACGAGTTCAATAAGGGTTATGGTTTACGACTTATAGTTTATGATTATGATGATGCCAATGGTGATGGTGAGTAGGATGATGCTAATGGGGATGAGGATAATGCGTATGATGATGGTGGTGGTGGTGGTGGCGGTGGTGTAACTGTTGTTTATGACAATGAAAACAAGGGCTTGGGTATGCATGCTAAAATAGTCTTAGTGCTAGCACAAATGGAGTATAACTACATTAAACCATAAAAATTTTAATTAGAAAGAGATCACACACAACAAAATTGTTAGTGTTCTTATTTTTTATCAATAATTTTTCTATTAATGAGGGATTCTTGATCGCGATTAGTCGTCTACACTTTTTTTTAATATGCTTCTTATAATTAGAGGATTATTGCTCATGTTAAGTCATTTCCTTCATTTATTTTTTGCTCATACTAGTATTCTTACACAATTTCATGTTTTTCATTGGAAATGGTTCGAGGGTATTGATTTATGAAAGTAATAATTTAATATGTTCAAAGCAACTATTCATGGATTTTGATCATTGTCATCATCATTGTTTTATAAAATTATTGTTTAAGATGTTGATTACTATGTCAAGGATCATGTTGACGAGGATGGTGATAATGAGTATAATGATGATGATAATAACTATCAAAACAATGATGATCACCATGATAATTATTGTGATGATTACAGTGATGACAATGATGAGGGTGCCAAGGATGATGGCATTGGTGCTGGTAATGATGATGGTGAGAATGAAAATCATGACAATCATCAAGAAAATGATACAAACGATGACAATTATGATTTTCATCATTATCATTTGACACCATAATTGATTTTCATCATTGGAACTAAAAATCAATGTTAGGCATAAACATGGTTAGGGGGGATAAATACCTTCATCCCTAATTTAACCTTCTCAACCTCAATTGTTAGGAACAACACCTAAAATCCATGACACGCAGCTCTAGAGAAAGTCTTTGGTATTTAAGTTTAATTAGAGTTTCATTATGACATTGCAAACTATACAAATAGAAAATCACGGTCCCTTATCATCATCAGTGTCTAACATAAGGTTATTGCTTTTAATATAAAAAATTAGTTTAATGAAATTTCTTATATTCAAGGATTTGTTACCTTCTACATAACATACCAAAACACATAAATATCTAGTTTTCATATCACAAAAAAGTGTGTATCAATTGTTATCTCCTCCTCCACAATGTTTGGTAGAATACCTTTTCCATTGGATTACTTCCTCTAACCTTTGGTGTCTTTTCAATCTTGGATCGATGATATGAAAACTTAATTTAGATATTGGAAAGGCATGCAATTACCTATCATTAATACATTCACTCATTGATCAGAGGTAATGTGCACTAACTTCTTACAATAATATTGTTTACTACCAAAAAAGTGCACGTTCTTATTTCACATCATACTGCTCTTCAACATTAAAACCATTAATAATTTACTAAGAGACATACTTAGTCAAATTATCCATCGTTCCATTGATATTATAGTAACCTCCGTCCCCATGACTATGTTGAATTTATATTGATGAAATGGATTCCCATTGATCTCCTCAATAATGAAGGCCAGATACTTGTTTTCATACATTAGAAAGTTGTATGCATGAAGAGGTAGGTGCATCTAAAGAAGATGGACATGTCCCTACAACACCACACTATGCATAAGGCTAAATTCGTCTATGGTAAGGGGCATACAATGGTGTTCACATGTAGAGGTTTGGGAAAGGTAGAGTGGATCCTTAACTCTATGTCCTAAACTCTACTTAAAAAATAAAATGAAACACTAAGGATACATGGGGAAAGGCATGTAAATATAGAAAAAAACACAAATTGCAAAGTGCTCCACACTCTACATGTTGTGACAAAGAATATGGTGTTTTAAGGCATAAGGATAAGGGGATATGTGGATATCTGGAGCTGCAACTTACCAAGTCAGGTTTGGCCTTTACACTTTTTACTCCATGAAAATGGAGAATCCTACAACAATAGTCAATCAAATCCTACCATGTTTCCAAAGAGAAAAGGACCAAAAGGCCATCCCTTGCACATTAAGAAGTCACACCTAGGAAAAAATATGATACCTCTTTGTTCCATTCTTGGCACCATGGAAAAAGAATAATCATATGCAAACCACTAGACACATGGTCATTTCTACAATGTATCAAATGATACCACTATAAAATTGATAAGGTCCCGAAAGGTCATTTCCTATAGTAGAAACAACCCTATATCCAGAAAGATCTTATAATAGTTATTTATTTTGCTGTCCATATAAGGGGTGAAAGAAATATTTTATGCAAGATAGTCATAAATAGAGCCTATTGGAGGATGACCAAAGGATGTCACAATTGATAACGAGGAAGTATTGAAATCCTAGGATGTTAAGTAAAAAAAATTAATGACTTGGAAGAAACAATCTACGCATGTATTTAAATGAGTAAGGGGATTTTAAGTCTATCCTTAGAGAAATAATATTTTATTTAAGCTAAAAAAATAATGTACAAGACCCTGCATAGGAGTGGGATTACACACAATCTTTATCAGAAAGTGTAATGCACCGATTTTTAATATAGAGAGTTCTAAACACTAGTACATATGGCTCAAAAGTTCCATGAAATATTGCCACGAATAAGTTAAAATCAAATTTTTAGTGGATAAACAGATAAAATTTTGAAAAAAAATGTTATGGACCTCAATAATCGTCGCTATAGAGATGGACATAACAGTTCGTCGCTACAGAGACAAACTTTTGTGGAAATATTGAAGAAACCATGGAAATAGCGACGAAAGTGTGGAAATAGCGACGAAATCACAAATTCCATCGCTATAGAGACGGTAAATTTAAAATCAACATAAATGGTCATCATAGTAATGGTCATTGACTTTTTGTTATTGTTGAAATTGGATCATTGTGCATTTTTGGTGGAACCGTCGCGAGCATTGATCTATAAATACATGTTCTAATTAAGACATATTTCAATAAATTATTTTTTATAATTGAAACCATTTTTCTGTTGATTGTTCGATCTGTGATTTTAAGAGTCTAGTATTGGTTTAACACATCGAATTTTTTATCTCCTTCGGATTCCAGGTTAGTGGTTTTAAATTCTTTGTCTCCTTCAATGTGTAGGATCATACATTATAAAGTGAGTCGACTATTCATTTTCTCCTCAATACTAATGCCTATATAGATTTGCCTCTTAGAATTTGATAGATACACATGAATATCTCTTTTTAAAGGTCGCAATGGAAGGACATTTACTAATTAGATTTTTCTCTTACCATGTCACGTCCTTTAATTTCTTATCTCCTTTAATATATATATTGTATTCTATTTACTTATATATTGATAGATTTTTTTTGTTCTTATAGGATATTAGACTGTCAAATAAGTATACTTGGGAAGAAAATAATAAGAGGTATGTTGAAATTAAGGCAACATTGGAGGCGAAGGGTGATGGAAAGTGTTGTTTCCATTGCAATGATTACAAGGATTTGCAAACAAGAAGAATTTTAAGAAAATCAGATGAAAAACATTGTAAGGAGAATGGGCATGCTGAAGGGGGGTATGAATATCGTCCCTTCATATGACTTTATTCATTATATAATGTACTTATTGTAATATCACTAATCATGTATTCACAAAATGTTTTATCATTTCAAATATCTGTGTTGTATATTATACACTAATGTTATTACATTGTTTGTAAATATAAATACAATTCCCCCTAAATGTTGACCGTCGGAGATCTATTTTCTACATAATAGTAGAAATACTACTTTACAACGTGAGGAACATGGAGATCAAAATATTGAAGATCGAGTTCTTAATTATCCTATGGATGAAGATAACGTTATTGATACAAATGGCGAAGACGAGATAAATATGTTTCTTTAAGACACATTTTCTCCATTGGATCATGAGGACAACCTCCATGATATTCATGATGTTCCCTTAATCGAGAATTCCAAAGAACCTCTTTATTAAGGCTCAACAACAAATATTCTATCTACCATATTGTTGTCGGTGAACTTGAAGGTTTTGAATAGTTTATCAAACACTTGTTTCACACGACTACTAAGGTATGTAAAGATGACTATTTTCCTCTATTTTTAGTGTTATTTATTTCGTAAAGTAGGGATATGCAATATTTATGACTTATATTGTTTACATTTCATTTTTTGTCAATTTTGCAGATTGTTGGGTGAATTTCTATTACCACCATCAAATAATTTACCATGCACATGTCGAGAGGTATTCTTGATTATGAAAGAAATTGGAATTGAGTATCAAGCTATTGATGCATGTCTTGATGATCATATTATATATTATGGATAGTATGCATCAGAAAACAAATGCCCACAATGTGAAATTAGAAGATATCAAACTGATTAAGTAACAAAAAAGGTGCCTCACAAACTTCTACGTTATATTCCCATAATTCCATGTTTCCAATGACTATTCAAATGCCAAAGTATAGCACAATTTATGGATTACCATGAAAATAACATAAGTGATAATGGTATTCTTCAAATTCCTATTGATGGTTCTACGTTGAATAACATCAAAGAGAAATGGCCAATTTTTAAAGATGAACCTCATAATGTTAGACCTCCATTGGCAGCTAATGGTTTCAATAAGTTTGGAGATCTTTGTTCTACTTACTCAGTGTGTCTTGTTTCCATCATAAACAATAACCTTCCTCCTTGGATGTTGATAAAGAGAGAGCACACAATGTTGGAAATTATTATTCCAGGTATTTTTTTAAGTAATTATATTATTTCATTAATTTTTTTGTTTAATTGTTGCATGAGAACACCTTTTATATAGTGGTACAAATAACCAAATAGCATTGTATGTTTAATGATCAATTAGGTAAGTACCAATTTAAAGATATGAATGTATATATTGAGCCTCTTATCGATGAGCTATTGAATTTATGGGTTGGAATCACTATGTATGACATCTCCATACCAATAGGGCATAAACAATTTTAGTTCCATGGAATACTTGCAGAACAATTCATGACACTCCCGAGTTAACACATTTTTGTGGTATGTAACTTTATGTTGCACGTCATTAAAATTATATGTTTTTCAGGTAAATATCATGCAATTTTTTTAATTAATAAAATTTTGATTCTATAACATTAATACATATATCTTGAAGGTCTTCAAACAAAGGGAAAATTTTCATGTCCAGTATGTGGTCCTAGGATAAAATCTCATCGTTCAAGAAGTTTAGCAAAGGAGGTGTTTGATGAGTACATGCACTTCCTCCCTAGGAACCATAGGTATCGAGTATCGAGAAAACCAAATTCAATGGTAAAGAAGAGAATGGAAAGAAACCACGAAGAATGACACCTCACCTATGGAAGTTGGAATATATTAGAAATCATCGAGGTATGCAAATTGTATATGTAGCATATATAAACATTTAATATTATGAAATTTATATTTTTACTGAATTTTCTCTACCATGGTATTGTCATGAATTATTGTTAATGGGTTTTCGTTTATGTTTAATGAATGTCTTTAAGGAATGAATGGGATTCCACTAAGAATGAAGAGTTATCCCATACAATTTAGTAGGTCTCCTTATTATAAGCACCTACAAATAGCTCATTTGTAGATACAATGCATATCGGAAAGAATGTAACAAACATGATATGGAATATATTAGATGGAAGGACTGACAAAGATAAAATTGGAAAAAATTATAGTGACATTGCAGAATCCAATCATGCATTGCAAAGTGTAATTATTTCCAATGTCGTATATGGGGACCAAAATATTAGTCTTCCATGGTTATTGACAGAGCAACAAAGCAATGTTATAAAACAGGTCATTCAAAAAATAAGGTTTCTGATGGGGTTTTCATCGAACATACAAACTATATTAAAGAAAAAAAGCGATTTTAGTGGTGTTAAAACTCATGACTGGCATACATTCATTAACGTAATTATTTACATATATAATTTCCATTTAGTACATCATTTTAGTAATTGTTGTCTCTTATTTGGAAACATTAAATAATGATTTGATTTTAATTTCTATAGTATGTTCTACCTATCACTAATACATTTGGGCAGATTTTTCCACGAAATACTTCCACGTTTTGATCATTCGTCGATTAATACTTCATTTTTTTATCATGGTGGAAAAACCGTGGCAATATCGACATTTTTAATTTTCAACGAAACGTTTGTCTCTATATCGATGATATATGGCTATCTTTGCACACCCGCGAAACCAATGCCATCTTTCAAAGGTTTTTTACACGTGGGTCAAGTTGCAATTAATGGCATTAATAGCTCTTGGTTGTCTACGCGCGGGTCAAGTTGTAATGGCATTAATAATTATCATTGCTGAGTTAGAGCAGGCTTCTCTTTTTGTTGAAGCTTCATAACTCTACTCAGATTTAAAATTTTATTTTGTGTTACAAATACGTTGGGCCTAGGTGAAGGGGTACCCGATCTGAAAGAAGTGTTTTATTTATAAAAACGATCAACAAGTTGCACCAGCTACCTCCCTGTACCTCTCTGACAAGCACACAAAGTGTCTCAGGAGTCTCCAAGCTAAAAACTCAACCCTTCCATAATTGAAAGCGTAATGTGAGAATGTGCATGGAATCGTTCGTCCGTTGTATCGCCTGACTCATGCATTTTCGGCACATTTGCTTGCGATTGATTGAGCGCGGATTGAGCCCGAATTTCTCTATCAACCATATCCAAAACTAGAGAGATCAGTCATACTCTGTAACAATCATCTTGCCATAAATTCATAAAAGGTAAGCATGCATCCTTTTTGGGGGATACAAACTAACATTGAGGCTCAAAATAACAGTTGTATTCTTTGGGTCATGTACCTTACGAACAAATTTAACAACCCTGCAACTCCCTGATTTTATTTAAAATAGAGTAATTGCAACAAGAGGGTCTAGTCAACAATGACTCTAGCCAATTCATTTTTTTTATAGACTTGATGCTCCACTAAGCTATTGTTTGTTGAAACAGTGTTAATCGCTTTCCACAGTAGAAGGACAACTTTCATTTGGACCATTTGGGCCACCTAGTGTTCCAATGCCTAAACTATCAAGGTCTCCTTGTGAGTAAATCAAAGGCCACTGCACAACACTTGTTGGCATCAATGAAAACTTCAGTCTGTTAGACACGATGCTCACTGAGAGGGGGGGGTGAATCAGTGAGCTAAGGCTTCAACTCAATTTCAACTTTTTCTACCAATCTTATATCATTATTTCACAATTTCTTCAACAACATATTTATCAAAGAAAAATATCAACTAGGCACATGTCATTCATCAATTAAACACATCACTATCAAGACATTGCATAAGGGACACAAGATATAGTTTTGTAATCTTTATATAAGTGGAGACTTCAATCTCCAATATGGGATACAACCCATAAGATGGAACCACCCACCAGAATGGTTCAGTCAACTACAACTAATTGGGATGCTACAACATCCAAACAAGCTTCAACTTGTCAAAATATCAATAAGTCTTTCCCCATCTCCACCCAACCTCCCTATACAAATTTCAGATTGCAAATTACAATTGATACATCACACTCTTCCAAAGTTTTCC
Organism: Pseudotsuga menziesii; assembly: GCA_001517045.1. Classification (NCBI taxonomy): domain Eukaryota; kingdom Viridiplantae; phylum Streptophyta; class Pinopsida; order Pinales; family Pinaceae; genus Pseudotsuga; species Pseudotsuga menziesii. The sequence continues at coordinate 104,939 of LPNX010090061.1, read as the reverse complement.
ACAAGCACACACATCAAAAATACCAATCGGCTAGTCTTCATTTTGTACTCAGCAAGTCATTCAACATACAACATATTGCAGCCATGTCTCAACTCTGTCCATACACCATTAGTATCTTATCTTCAGTACTGTCCACATCAGCATATAGGCTTCCAAACTGTTTAATTCAACACTTAGACAAAATTGTTTTTAACATGCAAAAACAATTTTTCTTCTACTTTTCCAAATTGATTTCTCCCTCATGTGATCACCATAAGGAAACCTACAAGCATGGCTAGATATCCATTTCAACAATGAACAAGACCATATCACAAGATAAATATATTGACACACACACAACCTCTGGCAAGCATTTCAAAATACCTTCTCAACCTCTTTTGAACATCAAAACATGTTTCTTCCCATTTTGGCAGACTCCTATTTCACACGTGTGAACACTCTATGGAGACCTGAAGTCATGAGCAGATGGAAAACTTACCAAAGAATGGATCCATGACATTTGATAAATTTTCTTGCACAAATACAGCACTTGGAGGGCATTTCCAACTAACCTCTCAAACTCCTGTTTTTAACACGACCAAATTTCTTTTGTTCTCACTATGCAAAATATTATTTTTCCTATTTTTGGTAGATTGATATTTTTCATATGAGACCATGATAAGACAACCTGAAGGTATGGATGGATAGTTCATTCACCAAGGAACGTGCCTATGCTACCTGATGAATTTTATCATCAAAATAACCCCTTCTTGCGGGCATTTCAAAATGCCTTTTCAATTTCCTGAATCTAAAACTTAACCAATTTTCTTGTGTTTTTAAAATGCAAAATAATATTTTTCTTACTTTTGGAAAATTTATATCTTTGTCATAAAGCACTCCATGGGATAATTGAGACCATGGTTAGATGCACCCATCCACAAGCTATAGCCTAACAATTTCATATTATTTTTCTCATCATCCTATGAGATAGGGCGCACATTTCCATGAGGCCACTGAGGCTGTTTTTCCAGTACTGGAATAGTGCAAAACAGGTTGAAACTTTGTTTTGGTAGACCATTATCTTTATCATAACACATATTATTTGATAACTGAGACCATGGTGAGATATCCTCTTCAACAAGCTATAGGATGATATATTCAGATAATTTTTATCATACACCTATAAGGTACGACGGGCATTTTCCCAAGGCCACATGAGCCAATTTTTCCAACACTTACACAATTTTCTTAGTCTGGTCCAATATGCCTAAAACACTGTTTTGCAGGTTCATAACTTCTTCCTCAGATACTTCCAAGACAATCTGAAGATATGGTCAGGTAGGCCAAATATCAATATACAAGACCCCCATATGATGCAGGCATTTTCTTCAACACACAATTTGTGGTGGGAATTTTCTTAAGGCTACCTGAGCCAGTTTTCCAACACTTATTCATTTTCTTGTTTTTCACCAAATTACCATATTTTTCCAAAATTATTGTCATTAATGTTGTCATCAATGACAATCCTATTCATCACAGTATTCATGTTTTTCTTTATAGAAATTGGTATATAATATACTGCATTTAGAAATATACTTATATCTAATGTATTTGACAAGTTACTGTTTGGTATGCTGTAGGTAAGACAATTACTTGTCACTACAAGGATTTTTCACTATGAATTAAAATGCAAGGAAGCTTGCTCAGTTTAGAGCGGCATTAGAGGCAAGGGGAGATGGAAAATTTTAATGCCCTTGCTCTGATTGTAGGGGCTTGCAAAGAAGAAGAATTTTAAGAACGACAGTTGAAAGACATTGTAGGGAGAAGGGGCACGCCAAAGGGGGTTATGAATATCGTCCCTTAGTAAGAGGTTATTCAATTTTTAAGGTATTATCTGTAATAGTCATCATGTCATGAATTTCAATAAAATGTCTTATCGTTTTATTATATGTTCTTCTATACACACTAATTTTACTACGTCGTTTGTAAATATATAGACTATGTCCCCTTCCAGAGAGTTATTTGCCAAGTACTAGCAGAAATGCTCATTTACAGGGTGACAAACATCTAGATCAGAATATTGAAGCTGATCAAGTTCTTAATGATGATATATATGGAGATAACGTTAGTGATTCAAATCAGGAAGATGAGATACATAGATTGATCCAAGACACATTTTCTCCAATGGATGAGGAGAACTAGGATGATAGTCATGATGTTGATCCTCTACTCGAGAAGGCACGTCAACCTCTTTATGAAGGCTCAAAAAAAAATCTTCTACCTGCTATATTGTTGTCAGTGAACTTGAAGGTTTTGAATGGTTTATCAAACACCTGTCTCACATAGATACTTAGGTATGTAATTTGTTAATTATTTATGCCTGCATGTTCACATGTACATAAAGGGTTGCCTTTTCTCCTATAATGTTATTGTTATCTAATTTGTAAAGTATGGATGCAATATTGATGATTAATATTGTTTAAATTGACTTATTCTTTTGAATTTTGTAGATTGTTAGGTGAATTTCTATTACCAACTCAAATATTTTACCATGCACATATTGAGAGATATATGTGATTATGAAAGAATTTGGAATGGAGTATCAAGCTATTTATGCATGTCCTAATGATCATATCATATACTATGGAAAATATGCATTAGAAAATGAATTCCCACAATGTCAAAAAAGTAGGTATCGAACCGATAAAGTGACAAAAAATGTGCCTCACAAAGTTCTTCGTTATATTCTGATAATTCCACGTCTCCAGCGATTGTTCAGGTGTCAAAGTATAGCACAGTTTATGGATTTCCATGCAAAGAACATAAGTCAAGATGATGTTCTTCGAATTCCTGCAGATGGGTCTACATTTAGGTGCATCGAAGAAAAGTGGCCAATTTTCAAAGAAGAACCTCGTAATGTTAAACTTACGTTGGCAGCTGATGGTGTCAATCCATTTGGATAGTTTTGTTCTACCTACTCAGTGTGGCCTGTTTTGCTATAAACAATAACCTTCCTCCTTGGATGTTGGTCAAGAGAGAGCACACAATGTTGGCAATGATTGTTCTAGGTATTTAATTAATTTGTATTTTTTTACTTGAAATTCTAATCACTAAATATTTCATTTCTTTGTTTCGTGCATGATAATTATGTCTTTTATAGATAACGACATATAGCTAAATATAATTAATCATGTATGTTGGACCAATTAGGTAAGTACCAGGTTAAAGATATGAACGTATATACTGAGCCTCTTATCAATGAGTTTTTGAAGTTATGGGTTGGCGTCATTATGTATGACATCTCTAGACCAATAAGGCAAAGACGATTTCAATTCCATGGAATACTTGGATGGACAATTCATGATGCTCTCGGGTTAAAACATTTTTGTGGTATATTCTTACTTTCTTTTGTTATTTAATAGTATATATATCTATTGAAAATACCATACATTATTTTAAATGGTAATTCTAATTCACTACACTAATTCATATATCTTGTAGGTCTTCAAACAAAGGGTAAATTTGCATGTCCAGCTTGCGGTCCCAGGATAAAATCTCATCATTCAAGGAGTTTAGAAAAGGAAGTGTTTGATGAGTATAGGCACTTTCTACCTAAGAACCATAGTTATCAAACTACAGACAAACAAAAATTCAATGGTAAATAAGAGAATGGAAAAAAACCACGAAGAATGACACCTCACCTATGGAATTTGGAATATAATAGAAATCGTCAAGGTATGCCAAATTATTTATGTATTGTTGGACATTGTTGAGTATGGTTGTCATTGATTTCAAAGGAGGTCATTAATGAAAAAAGAGGTGTTGATATGGCATGTGTGATGAGGTTGAAAAAAACATGTTGGTGTCCCAATGTCTCATGATGTCATTGTTACATTCTGGTAGTAGTTGGTAACGCTATGATAATTTGGGGATTTTAACTAAGTGTTGTAAAACTTCCCTAAAGCAGTTTCCTTATGAAAATAAACACCATAATTCATAAGAAGAAGAAAATTCCCGCCATGACCTGCCACCCCATATTTTGTTGAAATATCTATCTGACCATGGACCTAGTTCTCAGAAAAACTCCCTGAAGAAGAAGATACAGGTCTCCCAAAAGAAGGATTTTTGGTCAAATTAGTCAGAATTGCTCTAGGGAAATGCCTGCCATAATTTGTGGGTTGAAGAAAATGACCACACCGCCTAGTAATCCTGTAGGTGTATGTTTTGTCTACCTGACCATGTTCTCACATTGGTTTGATAATGCTTGAGGAATAATATATGGATCTGCCAAAATAGGGTTTTAGGCCGTCTTACACCAAAGTTTAGTAAAATTCCTGCCTAGGGCAAATGAAGATGAGGCTGGGAGTGAAAAAAGAATAGGTGTTCTCAGTAAGGTGTAATACATCATCTAGTAGCATTAGTTCAGGTTTTGGGTGGAATGAAAAATCCACCTTAGGTTTTGGACAAATTGTCTAAGTATATGGAATTATTGGTAAAATCTGCCTAAGTGGCCTCAAGGAAATGCGCGCCACCTCTCATAAGATGATGAGAAAAATTATCTGAAAGTGATAGCCTCTATTATGTTGGTTGGTGCATCCAACCATGTTTTCAGATTCCCAAAGAGACTCTAAGGAGGAAGATATCAATCTACCAAAAGTGCCTCTCACCTTCATTTGCACTATCCCTATAAAATGCCCACCAAGGTTAGATGAAGAGGTTGCAGGAGAGAATATTGGCATGGTTGAGTCAGTATGATGTTCCTCACATTTTGGATGTCTCACTCTCCAAGTTTGATGAAAAAAATAAAATCACCTTGGTGACTTAGGGTTTGAAGAGACTTGTCTAAGTGTCAATAAGCAGTTTGGAAGACCACTTTCAAATGCCTGCCAGATATTGGGTGTATGTCAATAGGTTCATCAATTGGAATGGATTTGTTCTTTTTTGAAATGGCTATCCATCCATACTTTCAGTTTTACTTACCATGGTCACATATGCAAAATATCAATCTCCCAAAAGTAGGAAAAATACTATTTTGACTACTTTTTCATACTCGGTCAATTTCCAAAGTTTCACAAAGTTTCCATACTTTTCCAGAATGATGACAGATTACAACACTAACTTCCTGATAGCACTAGAACACCATTATGTGTCTTTCCAGCCTCACCATACATGCCACATCATCATACTTTCCATGTCATTGCTTCCTTTGCCATTCCTTTGTATTTCACTGAGTTTACCTTGCTATCATGTCTTTGGTTATCCTTTTGTCATTCACTAAACTCCTTTGACATCAATGACAATCACATTCAACTTGTATCATATATTATAGGATTTTTTGTTTTTTTTAGTGAATTATGTTTAGTGCGGTATGTACCTATATTGATTAATTAGTGTTAATTTGATTTTATTGATGTTTCATGCCAATGTTGTTAAGGCACGAATGGGCTTCCACGAGGAATGAAAATTTACCCGATGCAATTCAATAGGTTTCCATACTATGAGCACCTACAAATAATTCATTTGTTTGATACAATGCATATCGAGAAGAACATAACAAAATTGTTATGGCGAATATTAGATGGAAGGACTGACAAAGAAAGAATTGGAAAGATTTCTAGTGACATCCAAGAAGCTAACAATGCATTGCAAAGTGTGGTCATTAATTCTAATGGTGATGATCGTCAATAGAATATTAGTATTCCTTGGTGCTTGACAGAGCAACAAAGAAATATTGTAAAAGAGGTTATCAGAAAAATCAGGTTTCCGACGGGGTTTTCGTCTAACATAAATAATATCTTAACGAAAAAGGTGATTTTGGTGGGGTTAAAACACATGACTGGCATACATTCATTAAGGTAATCGTGAATTTTTAATATATTTCCTTATTGGTATGCACTATTTTATTAATTTTATTCTCTTATTTGGAAATAAACAATAATTATGTGTTTTTTGATACAGTATGTTCTACCTTTATCACTCCCAGATGACTTTGACAACAACATAAAACAAATTATTTATGTTCTTGGAAAATACATGAGGTAAGTAATTAATGTTTTATATGGAAAATGTACTTGTTCCGTGATTTGTAGCGGAACTTATTGACATATTATGTTTTTCTTGCAAATTTTATATATGGCTTGATATTATTTTATTGCATCATTTGTAGGTGGCTTTCCTCAAAATAAATCCATAAAGAAGATATAAGGTATTGGAAGAGAGAAATTCCCCGACTAATGTGTGAAATTCAACGGTATCTACCTCCTGCATTTTTCAATGCACAAGAACACTACCTCATACACCAAGTTGAGGAGATTGAATTATGTGGACCAATACACACAAGGTCGATGTGGATGGTGGAGAGGCAGTTGAAGTTGTTGAAGGATATTGTTAGACAAAGAGCACGTCCTGAGAGTTCTATGGTTGAGGGATATATGGTATATCAATGCATGGTGTATATTAGTGAATATCTACCTAAATTAGCAGAAAATAGGAATGTGCCTCGCATTTGGCATCTCAACTCCATCAACAAATTTTAAGGGGAGGTCATATTGGGGAAAGGTACAATGAGGACCGTGAAAGGTAATTATTAGATTTTGTGGAATTAATATATCATGTATTTTTCCAATCTTATTTTATCATATTGATTTGTTATTTTTTTATTAATCCTGCATATTCAACTGTACTAAACTATGGATGTAATGATATCTAATTAATGATAGTGAATTGTTATTTTTTCATATCATTGCTCGAGTGTGGGATGCTTTACATTTATACATTGCAAACAACCTTGATTGGATGGAGCATTGGATAGAAGATTGTGAGTAATGCTTCGGTAGGTTATCATGGGAAGGGGTCAATGAGATGATTAAAACATCTCATCGTCATCGACATCAATTTCCTGATCTTACGTCGAAAGGGAAGTTGATTTAGCCTATGGTTTAAAAGATAAAAAGGCAAGTAAATTGTTTACCAGCATTTTTTCAATGTATTTGGTTTGTTTAAGTTTTCAAATATATTTTCTAAGTTCTATATGACGTTTATTAATTCACAATGTATTTTTTTACTTGTTTTCAATGTTGCAGTTGAAACATCACAAGGCTATATGGTGTAATGGTCGTAAATTTCTTATCAAAATGTTGGATGATAAGATGAAAACCTTTGATTGTGGGATAACTGCAGTGTTTAAGGTCACCAATGTTTCCTCTAGATTAGAAGTGACAGACATCCAAAAGAAACTGAGAATAGCTGCTATGGGCATTTGGAGGACATAATTGAGTGTTATTTTAATTCCTTTAAAATAGTTTTGTTTGAGGTGAAGTGGTACAGGCTACGAATACATGAACATGATCCTGAAAGAACTGTTATTGAGCATGCTAATGGATTTACCATAGTTAATACAAGGGCATTTGAACTGGGTATAGATCCTTATGTTCTTCCAAGTCAATGTGAGCAAGTCTTTTACTCAAAGGTACCAGGTAAAGCAGGTTGGTCATACTTTGTTAGATACGATCCAAGAGGAAGACCAGTAAAGTATAATCATGTAGATGATGAAGATAATCACAAAGAAGAAGATGATGATGATGATTCAGATCATGAGCAAGTGGCTGCAGTCGATGTGTGCGATGAAGAAATTGAAGAGGTTTATCATCCAAATCTAGTATACTATGATCTCATTGACGATGTAGATGACTATATTAGCGAAGATGGCATTCATGATGATGTTGATGTGAATGATCCTTTCATGAATATGTATTCTAAACCAGATCCTGATACAGATGTTGAGTTCAGTGAAGAATAAGATCATGAATGATATTTAATTATTGAAGAGTAGAGGCACGTGTCTATATCTTTTATGTCATGATGATATTTATATGTTTTTATTTCCAAATGCCTTTTTTATATGTTTTTATTTCCAAAGTGCATACCCAAGCAAAGCATTGATTTGTTGTTGAAAACCTCTTTGCGAGCAGAATTTATCAACCTGAAAATCAGTCTGTGGGGAGAATTTGTGATCCTGAAATACAGTACAGGTGCATCACCTCACCTCCACTTCGAACCTGGATAACCATGGCCGAACTTCAAATAGGGGCATCCATCATGACGATTGCAGCTAAAATGCGGGCACCCTCCTCTGCAACCCCAGTTGAAACATAGTTGTCCATAGATGATAGGGTAACACTAAAAAAATTCCAGGAGAAATTTGATGCATGGAGAGATGCAAAGATGTGGCCACCATATATGGAAACTATCCTGAGGAAAGCAGAAGTTTTCAACTTTTGTGAGGAATGTTTAGTTGTGTTGATGAGGAGATAGATGAAGCAGTTTTGAAATATGATGCTAGGAATACGGAACTCATAACTTTTGGGAAGTGGGTATACCTCGACCCTTATTTGGTTTCCCGAGCTACAAATATTCCATGCAGAGGGGGAGCAATTTTAAGCTCAAGGAAAACCCCTGGACAAGAGAAGAACCAGATGGCCAGTAAAATTTGTGGGCGAGAAGTAAATGTTCCGAGGAATGGTTTAAAATGCAAGATGTCCCTCCCGGAATATACAAAACTTTGATTCAGATTGTCCTTAGGACAATTCTGAATCATCACAAGGTTTAAATTTCAGGTGAATGTATGCGGGTAGTGATACATTGGGTGGAAGATATACCTGTAGATATTCCTTATCTACTGGCTAAGAAACTCCACTCTGCCCCGCAAGAGAGCCAATTAAGGAAGGTTAAATTTATTTTCTTGGGCACACTTCAAAAATTATTGATTTATGTCGACCCCATGCTACTGAAACAGATATTTGTGATATTAACCATCATGGAAAAAATATCTTTTCCAAAACCACATGTTCATAAAACATACGTTAAGAAACGTAAAAGCAGGGAACATAATGAGGAATTTCTAGTACAGTGTCCTCATTAGAATGAGGAATTAGTACAATATCCTGAGCACCATGGGAAATTACCATTACACCCTGCTAAACAGAAAGAGGAATCGCCAGTACAAAGTCCTGAGCACCATGGCAAATTACGAGTACAGTATCCTGATTTGGTCACAAATGATGAAATTCGTGATGCTATAACTTTGAAAGAGTTTAAGGGGCATGTATATAGAGGTCATTGGGAGGAGGTGACAGGCAATGAAATGGAACAAACTACTACTCACTTTTCCATTCCTCAAGACATTCTTGATGTAATTCCTCCTAAACAGTTGGCAATTGAGTATGATTGTTCTTCCAAATCAGAATCAGGGGCTTCCACTATGCATTTAGACATTGCAACATATATGTTTGATAGTAGGTATGTGTTCATCCTATATGATATAATGGAGCATTTCAAGGAACAAGCTTCCTATATATGCAATTGGGCGGAAGAGTGCTTGAGAAAAGATGATAATATTTTACAATGCCTAAAACGGATAGCAGCGTTGCAGAAGACAGTTGTGGATAATCATTTCAGAGCAGACAAAATTATAAAAGGGAAAGAAGAAATGGTTAAATTATTATCCAAAGAAGTAGATAAACACACTGATGTTGCTCAAAAAGCAATTCAATCCGTGAGGGTTGCGTATGAAGAGGCTTTGGAAAAATCTAATGCTGAAGCGAGTGAACTCAAAGAAGAGTTGAAAAAAAGACCACATGTTCTCAATGTACCACCAGTGAGGATAGAAATGGGTCCTTTACAGGTAATGGAGAAGAAAATTAAAGAATATGAACAGGTAGTACAAGAATATCAGTTGAAGTTGAAAGAGTGGGAGGGAAGACATGGAAAAAAAGTTGGAGAATTAGAATATAACATTTCCAATTTGCGAAAAACCATTTCTAGGAAATATGATAAGCCGAAAGGAACAAGGTTAGCAAGGATATTTGAAACTTTAAAACTTAAAAAACAAAGTAGAGGAAAAAAAATTTCAATGAAGAAGGTGGTGAGGGTGAAGGTCAGGGTACCAAAGGAGATGATGGTAAGGGTAAGGGCAGAAGGAAAAATACACCTAGAGGTACAATGTCCTTAGAAAAGTGCAAGAAGTCCTTAGCAAGACAAGAGAAGATGCTACAAGAAATATTCTCAGCGACCCTTGCACTAGGTGATTTTTATGGCTCATCACCGTTACATAAAGAAATGAAAGAGAAGATGGCTGGGAAAGATGCAAAAATAAGGGAACTGGAATCAAAACTCTTAGAAGGTAGAAAAGTTCATCATTTGGGATGTGATATAGAAATTCAAACACTTAAATCCAGAATTGTTGATTTGAAGAAGGAATTAAAAGGGCCAGCTGCTGCGATGAGTGCAATTCCTGTCCTTCCCAACAAGACAAAGTTGAGGGAAAAAGAGCAAGAGAAAGAAATACATAATCTGAAATGTGAATTGACTGAAGTTAAAAACCAGTTGAAACATACCAGAGACAAATTGGAGGTCAAGGAAGAACAGGAATCAATGAAGTATAAGAAAAATGTGGAAATGTTGAACAAACTGATGGCGAAAAAGAATGTTTTGCTTGAAAATTTAAAAAAAGTTTCACAAAGAGTTAAAGAGCTTGAAAGAAATTGCAATAAGTGCCTTGTCCAACTCCAGTACAATTACAATCTTCTACGAAAGGAAACAAAGACAATTCAGATTTGTCTTCTTCTCAAGAGGATGGATTGCAGCCATCTCTGAAACATGCTAGACATGTATAAATCAATGTATATATGTATTTATAGACAGTTATTGAAAAAAACTATTTGTATGATGGAGTTTTGTATTTATCGGCATATAATGAAAAATGCTTTTTAGTTGGCATATCACTGTATACATGTATTTATCGAAAGTTAATGATTTTTTTTTGTATGGTGGAGTTTTTTATTTAGCGGCATATAAGATAACATTATAGAGAATTCATCTCCAAGTCTAATGTTTTTAGTGATCAATACGAGACTGCTTGTAGGTTGTGAAAGAAAGCATCAATCTCTTCGAATTAAATTAAATTTGTGTATGTTAATTAAATAATAAACTTTCTTTTGTTTATGTCTCTTATTTATTTCATCTTTTTTTAATTAACTGGCTGAGAAATATCTATTTAATTCTCTGGCTTGTGCGGGCATCTGAAAAACTTTTTTAATATATATTTTTAAACTATGTGCGGGCAAACTCATACGATGTGTGAACATGATTTTTTTCAACATGGAAGGTTAATTTTTAACTGATGTGACCTCCATAGGGAAAACTGAAGCCATGACTGGATAAACACTTCAACAAGGAACAAATACATGTAATTTGATGAATTAATTGACACACACACATCATCTAGTGGGCATTTGAAAATAGCATTTTAAACTACAGATTTACCACTTGGACAAAATTATAAAACCCTAAGTCAACATGAGGGATTTTCAATTTCACCAAATCCTGAACCAATGATACCAGATGATGTAGTACATCCCATTCAGCACAACCAAACTAATTTCCCCTTCAGACTCATATTCTTCTGAGTCGGGCGGGAATTTTACTGGACTAGAGCAAAACAAGCCAGAGGGCACTTTTGGCATACCGGTAACTTCATCTTCGAAGAGTTTTTGGACAAATTAATGATGTGGTTAGATGCACCAATCAACACTCTAGAGACCCATACCCTCAGAAAAATTTAATCCATCAACTACTGGAAATGGCGGGCATTTTACTGAGGTCACTTGCGCATTTTTACCAGAATTATTATCAAACCCCAGGTCAACGTGATGAGATTTTTATTTTCATCCAATTTGAGGTGTGAGACACCAAATTGGTAGAGACCAACATGGTGATTCCATCAGGACCACTTTCATCCTTTGAAGCTTCTTTGTCTCTCCTCGGCAGGAATTTTCTTCTTCTAATGAATTATTGTGGACATTTTCATAACGCGGTTGCTTTAGGGCAATTTTTCATCACTTAGTCGAATTCCCAAAATTATCATACTCTTGTAAACTACTATTAGAATGTAACAAATACATCATGAGACATTAGGACACCATCATGTGTCCTTCCAACCTCATCACATCATGAGACTCATATTTTTGTCATATGTCCATCACTAAGCAAACTGAAGGTATGGCTGGATAGCTAGCCCACTAGGAAACAAGACCATGTCACCCTTAGAATTTACTAAGAGAACCTAAGCCTCTGAAGGGAATATCAAAATAGCTTCTTAACTTCTTTTGAGCATCAAAACATATTTCTTCCTATTTTGGCAAACTCCTATTTCACATGTGTGAACACCCTATGGAGACCTAAAGTCATGAGCAAATGGAAAACTTACCAAAGAATGGATCCATTACATTCGATGAATTTAATTGAACAAAGACAGCCCTTTCCGGTCATTTCCAACTGACCTCTCAAACTCCTGTTCTTAACACATTCAATTTTTTCATACTTTTGAATATGCAAAAATAAAATTCTTCTATTTTGACAAATTGTTATTTTCCTCATGTGGTCACCATAAAAAAAACTAATAACATGGAAAGATATCCACTTCATTAAAGAAAAACCCCATACATCAGATAAATTTTTCCTCATCAGGACAATCTCTGGCAGGCATTTCTGTGAAGCCACTTAAGCAGTTTTGCCAATACTGGAATGGTGCAAATATGGATGGGAGGCACTTTTGGAAAGTTGACATCTTCCTCCTTAGAGAATCTCTAATGAGGCAAGTGATATGGTTGTATGCTCCATAAAGCACTCTAGAGACTCATATTTTCAATACATTTTTCACATCATCCTATGAGGCATAGCGGGCATTTCCTTAAGGCCACTTGGGCAGATTTAACACTAATTCCATAAGACAAATTTCTCAATTTGGTCTAATCTACCTAAAACACCCTTTTGGAGGGTCCATAACTGTTTCTTCATCCACTTCCAAGACAATCTGAAGACATATTCAGGTAGGCCGAATACCAATCTACAAGACCCCCATGTGCTGCAAGCATTTACTCTAACCCATAATTTAGGGCGGTCATCTTTCTGAGGCTACTTAGCCATTTTTGCATCCACCAGTGAAACACTCTGTTTTGGCAGGCATGTATCTTTCTCCTCAAGAAAAATTAAAGCAAACTCAAATCATGAATAGGTATCCAAACCAACTAGCCATAGGACAGTACCATGGTGTGGGCATTCTTCTCAAACCATGAATTGTGGCGGGCATTCTCTTAAGGCTGCTAGGACCAATTCTTCCTTAAATATATGTTGTAGTTTGGTGAGGCAAGTGACATGGTTTTATGCTCCATACAACACTCTAGAGACTCACATTGTCAATACATTTTTCACATTATCCTATGAGGCATGGAGGGAATTTCCTTAAGGCCACTTGGGAAGATTTAACACCAATTCCATACTTAGACAAATTTCTCAATTTGGTCTAATCTGTCTAAAACACCATTTTGGCAGGTCCATAATTGTTTCTTCATCTACTTCCAAGAAAATATGAATACATGGTCAGGTAGGCCGAAGACCAATCTACAAGACCCCCATGTGCTGCGGGAATTTACTCTAACCCATAATTTAGGGCAGGCATCTTTTTTAGGATACTTAGCCATTTTTGCATCCACCGATGAAAAACCTTGTTTTGGTAGGCCTGTATCTTTCTCCTCAAGAAATATTAAAGCAAACTCAAATAATGAATAGGTATCCAAATGAACTAGCTATAGGACAGTACCATGGTGCGTGCATTCTTCTCAAACCATGAATTGTGGCGGGCATTCTCTTAAGGCTGTTGGGACCATTTTTACTAAGGCTGTTGGGACCAATTTTGGCCACTTTTCTGAAAATTTTCCTCATGGAAGGGTGTATTTTGTATAGTTGGGTGGTCTCATTGTTTTTGCATGGAAACCTTGGTAATTTCGGCATGGAAACTCAAGGTAAACTCTATTGTTGTAGTTTTTCTTCAAGAGTTTTTTACCTTGGATATTTTAGGGTTTGGTCTAACATGGGCATTTGCAGGTATTGTTGTTGCTGGAGCGACGGTTCATTCTTGTTCATGGGGTTGTGTCTACGCTCTCTTGTTTCCACAACTACAATTGGCTCAAGTAAGTGATTTTATTTTCCTTATGACAATTGTAAATTGTAATGTGTAACCCTGATATATTTTCTTTGTCTTTTGGATTTTATGAATTTATCTATGAAAATGAGGGTTGTTGTTATGCATCCCCAAGTTCTATTTTTCATCCTTACATCCATGTGATATACAATGAGTAATGCTAATTGAATATATACATATAAACAATAACCACAAGCCCCATTATCATGATAAAGATGAGGGAAACTCAATGTATGAAAATGGAAACCACTTGAAACTCAATAGGCATGCAGTAATATAATTGGTGGCTAATTCAGAGAGGGATGTCTCACTATTTACATAGTTTTCATACGCAAGATATTCAATCAAAGACAAGTCAGAAGGTCAGATTTCTGAATAGAACAAGCTTGTTTTTATAAAGTCTGGTGGGACGATCATGGAGGGGTGGCATTGGGAAATGCATTCAACAATCCGGTCTAAAATATGTTGCAGGAGGTAAGGAATCATGAAATTTTATGGATAGAGGAAATATAGTCATCCATCCTTCAATCTGGAGATATTTAGCAGTTGATTAGCAGATAGGAGAAAACAATCCATCACACAGAGCACCTAACCAGGGTGAATTATGCATGACTTTAGAAAAAAATGTTCGAAAATGCTTGAACAATAGGCCAAGAGCATACAAGACAAATTCTGGACCATATACACTAATTCTCAAACATGAAAAGCAAATACAAACTGGATAGAAAAACAAGATAAACATTCACGTAAAGAAGTTACTTATTGAATAAAAAGACGACACATGAGGATTCTTTTCCATGAAAGGATTATCATTCCTCTGCAATTTTATTCATATCTGGAAAGCTTGAAACACGTTACAGTGGAGAGCCTCTGCTCTTGAAAATTCCCAACCCTTCTCCCCTATGTGGGGAGCAATTTATACTATCTCTGTCCCCAAGGCTAATCCTTGAAACAGGACATGAAACTGTTTACAGTCATAATCAACTACTAACAACTTAGAGTGTGGTACTACTGCCACGATTTACATATATTAAAACAGACATTATATATGGACCACTGGGCTCGACCACTCATATGTCTGTCGAATCAACAACGTGTCCTTCCCTAGGTGTGTGTTTCATGCTCAAAGGCACCTTTCTACATGGTTTCCGGACTGACAAAGGATTTTATATCCTTTCCATGCTTTGCCTTTTCTACAACCCCCCTCTATCCTAATAACACTGTTGTATGAGGGGACATGGAGAAGGGCATATTTGTACTCCCCACCTCCCATGGCGCTACAGGTCATATAGTGGGGGGTGTCTTCCACATCCTCACCACCTCAGAAAAAGTTGGCAATTGGAGTTCACAAACGAGGTGATGACGACTTCAGACACTCGCCACCCCAGCACGAGCATTTGCTCCCACTGGTTAGCACTATACATGATCACGATGTACTGGGACCTTGGAAGCCGCGATTTCTTCCAGGGTCTCTGGGGAGACACTCCTGGGATAGGAAAACCCAGGCACCACGCAGTCGGGGGTACAACTATCTGGAAACATTCAAAGTGCTTCACATCCAAGCCCCGATGATTGGTGCTTTCTTAGTGTGAAAAAACAGGGAGAGAGATGAGTGTGGAATCCATCGCATCAACCATCAACACCTCGATACTGACAAGCTTCTCAAAGCATATCACCATTTCAACTCTTTCAAAATTCTCATAATCTCTTAGCAGAATAACACTTTGAGAATTGTCTCTAATTACTGATTCATCTTATGCATCTTAATCATCCTGGGAAGGTGGTTTTTATATAGGGTGATGAAGATGAAGATGGATACAGAGATGACTGGTCATCATAACGGCAGCACGAGTGGACACATGGGTAGGGATCTCTATTCTCTGTTGAGAATCTAGTCATTCCACCTCCTTTGATGCTGCATTTCTGTCGACATGGATTGCGGTGTTTGGACATGACATTCTTTGCCTTTTCACTTACGCTGACGGTGGTGTTTGGAACAGTTTCAGCTAGCCGCATCCCTTTGCTTCATGTAGAGGCCAGGTTCATCGCTTCAAATATCTGAACTTCATGATCTATTGTTGTTTTCTATGCAAGCCACGTGCTGGATCTCTGGAGTCTGGAAGGTTGGTGAATCAATGATGCTTTGGACATTATCTTCACCTAAGGAGTGTCACAAATGGTGTCGAGGGATAATATTATTGGTTAGCTCATACGTGAGGACATCCTTTCTGTACCAGACCTGACCAGGACAACACCTTTACCAAACCTGACCAAGACACCACCTTTCTGGAGAAACAATGGTTATTAATAAAATTAAAAAACAATTGTTGGATCAAGAATAGCCTTTTGTTTGATGAGTGGCATGATCGTGATGTTATCTCCCTCCGTCCTTCCAAACATTTGTGGTTTCTCACGACATTTGTCTTCAGCGCTACCAAAATACTTATAAAAATTACTTGTCTTTACATCCTCTTCTCTTTAAATCCTCATCTCATAGTCATAACTAAGGATTATTATTTATGCACATCCTCACCTTATAATACGAGTTGGGTGAAGGCACAAAGACAACCATAAAATATTAAATTGTCAAGATGCAAAGAGTAAGAGAGAACTATAAGTAAGTCTTATATTAAATTTACCTTATAAGTCTTTAATTAACACTATCAACTGAGATTTGACAAGTTGTATTATTCTGATCTTCTTATCACTCCTTATCAATGTGATTGCAAGGCATTCATTGAAGGTGAAGTCCATAATTTTAGGTCTTCTTCCTCATTATCATGCCTTTTGGTAAGACAATAAAGAGGGTAGTGGAAAGCATCAGCATGGAAAACGGTCTCGACATAGAGGTTATACACATTAATTGTTTTCATTAAATAATTTAAATTCCTACCCGTGACTATGGGTTCAGTGAATCGTGGACTGGTACAAAACACAACAAATTTTAGAGCCACAAGCACTTAACTACTCACACCTTTAACTTTCTGAAACCAGCCATTAATAAACTTCTTTTGGTATTCTGGTTCAATTTAAAATGTGGATTTTTAGATTCAGACATGCAATGAGTTGCAAGGATTCAATTGACTTAGGCCCCTCCATCACATACATGCATGCTTTCACAACAAGCGCTGAAAGAACAATATTTGTTTTTGCATTTTTTTTGTGTGAAAGGGTTTGGTTAATTTATACTTGTCAATTAAAGTACAATTATTTATATTTCCCTTCATCTCTGAAGGGCTGAGAGAATAAATGCCCTTCCAATTGAAATTAAGACCCACCCTTCAAATTTGATCATTGGTCGCCAGGGATCAAATTTGAAGGGCGGGTCTCTTTTTACTTTGAAGGGCTGTGAGAAATTGAACCCTTCAATGTTGACATTTAAAAATAAATCATTCTTTTCATTTGAAAATTTAAGTGTTAAAAAAAAAATCATTATTTATTAAAAACATTGTGTAGAAAAAAAAATGACAATAAGAAGAAATCCCAAGTGATTCAACATTTACATGGAATTAGTGAGGTAAACCATGTACATATGATTTATCACTTCCAAATTCTTTTTATGGGGATTAATCAAGAGTTAGTATAGAGGAGGAGAGACTAAAATAAAGGTTGAGAATGAAGAACATGTAACGGTGATGGAAGATGAGATTGGGAAAAAGCCCATTTAGAAAGAGATTGATGCACTTGTTTTGTTAATGTGAACATAGCCATAACCATTAGGAGTATTGGTTTTTTGTATTGCATGTTATTTTGGCTATTTAATTTTTGAAGGGAAATGTTTGTTTCCTATCATGCTAAAGTGATTAGAGTAGTTGAGAACTACTCGCAACCTTATCTGAATGCATAATATGAAATTAGGGGTGAAAGTAGGCTCATGGGGTACTAAAGCTTATTTCTGTCTAGAATTTTTTTGAGAAGAGCTCCACTATTAGAACTGCTATGTTACAAATCCAAAAGAGATCAGGCATCAAATCCCTAACATTAATAACAAAGACTAAAAAGATGATATTTGTCTAGTGCCAATGTATACACCTAAAACTAATGTACTTCTAACATTGTACATCCCTGGGAGATTTAAAACAGTTGATCCTTGTTGTGACCACTTGATCATTGCCATAACCAATGGTTTAAACAAACAACATAAAAGTAAAAAAATTAGAAGAATAACTTTTCCACGACATTTTACCTTACCTGTTTTGAAATGAACTTTTCTACATTCTATTAAAAGAATTCTATTATTATCTTTCCAGCTAAATAAGTTTTTTAGGATCCACATTTCCATTAATGGAAAAAAAAATTTACAAATACCATCACAAAGCTAATTGATATATTTGTCCATATGGACATAGTTCATGAGTAACTAGCCATTCAATTTCAAACTCCACCTAATCCCTAAGCATCATCTTCACCATAATAAACCTAAGTATTAGAAGACTTGAAAATTTATCTTTCAAACTTTAGTCTTGAGTCTACTAACATCTAGATGTCAAATGAGAGGGATTGATAGGGATTCTCATTTCTCTTTTCAAAACTTGGTGCATATAATTATTATTCAAACACATTGAAAAAACTATCCTTCATACTTCAATGTGGATCTTACAAGTATTTGGATCTCACACGAGAAGAAGTTTGAGAGGGATTTCACACTTCTCTTTTCAAATTTTCATCTTATATTTATGTGAAAAGGTTAGACAAAAAACAAGGACTATTATATACTATAATCTCTTTGTGAACCTTACATATTCAAAAGTGTTATTTTGACAAAAAACATATTTACAATCTCTTCTCTTAAATTTTGGGTTGATAGGTTTGAGGAGTGGTATCCAAGGTAATTGTAGACTCCATTTGATATGTCGACATTACGAACCTTTATCAAGGTTCATCGTCAAGACAATTATTTGATTTGAGTAACGGATAAATATTTATGAATATATCTTTAACAACACATTTCAAGAGAAAATTAGGAAATTGATAATGTTAACTATATAACTAAGACCAAACCCAAACCCTAAAAATGTTAAGCTAGATAATAAGGAATTCTAAGTTGTGATTAAAACAAACACCCTAAATATAGAGACATGCGTAGATACATCATTATTATTATTCTAGACAATGAAATTCCATACATATATAAAGTGGTCTCTACTCTCCCGGTCCATGGAAAATACAGTTTATTGAACTTAGATAAGGGGCAACTCTGTCGGGTCGGTGAAAAAGTCGATCGTTAGGTCATTGATAAAATAAGCCATTGGAATTTGGAAGGACCTTTCAATGGAGGATTGGTTCCGCTTGATGGCATCTCTTTTGGTCAATGATGATTATGATGATGAGGGCAAGGATGAGGACAACGATGACAAGGATGAGGATGATAAGGATCGTGATGATGTCTAGGATGAGTATGATGAAGATGATGATCATGATTATCATGATGATGATTAGGATGAGGATGATGATGATGATAAGGATGATGATGATGATGATGAAGATGAAGATGATGATGATGGTGACGGTGATGATGATGATGATTATGATGATGATGATGAAGATGAAGATGATGATGATGGTGATGATGATGAATATGCTGATGAAGATGATGATGATGGTGATGATGTGATGACAAGATATTTACCTTGGTCTTCACTAAATTGTTCTAAGCTTCGCCAACATTATAATAGAATGGTTATGAGTGATTATTCACTCCTATAAAGAATGCACTTTATGGAACTACCAAACTACTCAGTTTGAATCTTCCTCTTTTAAGACACTGGACTAGGTCCAATATAAGTCTTGATTATTCATATGCACAAATCTAAGAACAGGAGGCTTCACAGGGCCCAAAAATTTGTATTTTTTTTACTACTTCCTCAGATCATATTGAATTGTTAGATTAGTCCTTGGAATGGGTGTTAGGAGCAATCCTTAATTTTTCACTCAGCAGGCTTCTCCCCCTATCAAATAGACATCTTCATTCACTTAGCTCCCCCTAAAATTGCGATGATGAAGACAACGATGATGATGATGATGATGAATATGATGGTGATGATGAAGATGATGATGATGATAATGAAAATGATGATGATGATGATGATGATGATGGTGATCATGATAATGGAGATGCTGATGAATTGGATGACGATGATATTAATGATGAAGATGATGATGAAGATGAAGATGTTGATGATGATGACGACGAATATGATCATGATGATCAAGATGATGAAGGTGATAATGAAGACGTTAAGTGATGATGAAGATGATGATTATGTCGATGATGATGATAAGGAAGATGACAATGATGAAGAATATCATGATGACGATGATGTTAGATTTTTAAAATTTAAGCTATATGATCTTAGGATATTATTTGAGAGAATAACAAGCACAGCAATCAACACAAGAGACAATGAACACAAATATTTTCCTCGGGGAAACCATAAAGGAGGAAACCCTGCAACTTCCTCATAGATAGAATCAGCACCAAAAGTAAAACCCAAAGACAGTGAGATGATCTCCCGATAGAAGTAGTCTCTCTCTCTCTTGTCCCGACTTCTTCTTTCTCTCTCAGTTATGCATTGCAACTGAGTGAGTGAATGTGTGTTAAATAGAGAGGCTCCCTCTCTATTTATACTAATTCTTGAATTGACAATAACTCACTAGATCCAACTTCTTTAGGAGAGTCTAATAACCCTAGGGCCCCACAACTGCAAGGACTTTAACCCTTGATCAATAAGGAGGGTTAGAATCTATGACTTTACATGACTTGTTTACATTATTGAATCTCCCGATAGGAACATCAAGGCATGAAATGACTCAATTACTTTACATATACTTCCCAGAATAAACATCAGGGTACAATACATAATATATACAAGTGAATACATTCTGAAGTTATAAATACATCAACACTCCCTCTTAACTAGGAAGGTATTATCTTGACACAATTTATCGGCACAAGTCTTCTTCTCTGTATCATTTGGATCATCATCAAGTCATATTCATCTTCAAGTCTAGATCATCACTGGATCTAGATCATCATTGGATCTGTATCATCACTATATATGCATCATCACTGGACCTGGATCATCACTAGACCTGAATCATCACTTGGTCATCATCACTGGTGTTATCTCAATTCTACTCATCACAGGAAGTTCTACAGAGCCAACCCTTTTTCATGCTGGTTTTAGGCCTAGCCTCCAAGTAGGTCTTCATCTTCTTCAACACTTATATCTGACCCATTCAGAAAGGCCCGCCCAGCACTTACATATGACCATGGGATGAACACATCAACCATGTCAGAAAGGCATGCCCAACACTCACATCTGACCATGGGATGAACACATCATCCATGTCAGAAAGTCCTAGCACTCACATTTGACCATGGGATGAACACATAAACCATGTAAGAAAGGCTCAACACTTATATCTTACCATGGGATTAACACATCAACCATGTAAAAAAGGATCAGCACTTATATTTGACCATGGGATGAACACATCAACCATGTCAGTAGGGCTTAGCACTTATATCTAACCATGGGATGAACACATCAACCATGTCAAAAGGGCTCAGCACTTATATCTTGCAATGGGATGAACAAATCAACCATGTAAGAAAGGCTCAACCCTTATATCTTACCATGGGATGAACACATAAACCATGTAAGAAAGGCTTTGCACTTATATCTGATCATGTGGGATGAACACATCCCGCAGTCACATCAGAATGGCTCTACACTTATATCTGATCATGTGGGATGAACACATCCCACAGTCACATGAAAATAGCTTTGCACTTATATCTTATCATGTGGGCTGAACACATCCTGTAGTCACATCTGAATGGATCTGCACTTATATCTGACCATGGGATGAACACATCCACCATGTCAGAAAGGCTCACAGACTCATCACTTCCCTTTAGAGGGAACCTCAATCTGGAGAACACCAAGATTCTCCCTGAAGTACTCAAACTTCACTCTAGCTAATGGTTTAGTTAACACATCATCTATCTACTCATCCGTCGCAACATACTGGAGCTTCACTGCTCCTCTCTGCACCATATCCCTGATATAGTGATATTTGATCTTGATATGCTTCGACTTGTCATGGAACACTGGGTTCTCTGACAACTTCACACAACTCTGATTCTCTCAAGATATGCAAATAGCATTCAACTGGAGATCAAACAAATCAGATAGTAGCTTCCTACTGCCTCACAGCTAGTCGAACAAGCTGCAACATACTCTGCTTTGGTTGTACTCAGTGCCACACAGGATTGTTTTCTACTAAACCATGAGATCATACCTGATCCCATACTGAAGAAGCACCTTGAAGTGCTCTTTCTATCAATGGCACTGCCTACCCAATCTGAATCCACATAACCTTCTAGGTTAATCTTCTAATTCACCTCATACTTGAGCCCATAATCAACTATACCGTTCAAGTACCTCAGGATATGCTTTGCAACAATCAAGTGAACATGTCTTAGATCTGTCAAGAACTGGATCAATGTGTTCATAGCAAAGCAAATATCTAGTCTTGTATTTGTCAGGTAGATCAAGGACCTAATTATCTGACGATACATCATAGCATCAACCGATTTTGATGAAGCATCACTCAATAGATTCAGGTTCATTGCCATAGGTGTGGTCATGGCCTTGCAGTCCATCATCCTGAACCTCTTTAGGATATCTACTACATACTTCCCTTGTCCCAGGGATATTCCATATGAATTCTTACACACCTCCATGCCTAGAAAGTAGTGCATCATACCTAAGTCCTTCATTTCAAACTCGGCAGCAAGATTTCTCTTCGTATTAGCAATCAACCCATCCTCACCTGTCACAAACAGATCATATACATATAGTAGGAGTATCACTGGGTTCCCTTATTCAACCTTGTAATAAAGTTTGGAATCTGCTTTACTCTTAGTATAGCCGAAACTGGATAGGAAGTTGTCAATTCTATCGGACCATGTCCTGGTGCCTATTTTAAATTGTACAGGGCTTTCTTCAATTTACACACATGAGTCTCCCTGTCATGTGTCTCAAAACCGAGTGGCTTCTCCACATACACTTCCTCTTCTACTACACCATTCAAGAAAGCAGTCTTGACATCCATCTGGTGTATATTCCATTTCGTTACTACAGCCATAGCAAGTACTGATCTGATGGAAGTTTATCTGGCTACAGGTGCAAAAGTCTCTTCATAATCTATTCCTTCTTTCTAGGAGAAGCCACGAGCCACAAATATTGCTTTATATTTCTTTATGCTACCATCTGCAGCATGCTTGATCTTGTAGATCCACTTGGAAGTTACAACAAACTTCCCTTCTGGTCTTGGGATAACATCCCAAACATCATTCCTTGTGATCAATTGATACTCCTCTATCATAGCATCCTTCCATTCTTTCTTTTATGCCGCTTATTCATAGTTGGAAGGTTATTTATCAATGAAGTCACATAATAGGGCTACATAACCGAAGCATGACCTGGTTCTTTTCCTCTCTCTGTGTATCTCTTATGGAGCCTCGTATCTTTCTACACCTTAGATAGCCTCTTGTACCCATGAAGGTTTCCTCTTGTGAGGATTATTCTCTTGAGGTGGATCTATTAGTTCCTGAGGTTCTTCTATTTCTTGATCTTCTTCTGGAGTTGCTTCATTCATAGTTGTATTACGGATTCTGGGCACTTCCGATTCTTCAGAGTCTTCAACTGGTTTTTTCTGGATTTGATGTAAGCTGAGTCTTCATCAAATGTTACATCTCTGCTGATGTCGATATTCTTGAATCCTAAAAAGTATATTCTATAATCATTCGAGCTCTCAGAGTATCCCACAAATATACCCTTCTTTCCTGAAGGATCTAACTTTGTCCTCTTTTATTTTGGAATGTGTATGTATACTGGACAACCAAATATTTTGATATGTCTGACTTCTGGTTTCTTGCAGGAAAATACTTCTTCAAGTGTCTTTTTCTTGAGTACTCTATGTGTAGTATAGTTATGTACATACACAGCTATTCTGGCAGCTTATGCCCATAGATGCATAGGAAGGTCTTGATCATGAAGCATTTCCCTTGCTGCTTCCATGATTTTTCTGTTCTTTCTTTCTGCAACCCCATTCTGTTGTGGATTATATTTCTTAATCCCTAAATCTCTACATAGTTCTTTGAATTCATTTGATGTGAATTCTTCGCCATTATCTGATAGAAATATCTTGATCTTCTTCTTTGTGTGGTTCTCGATCAAGGCTTTGAATTCTTTGAATTTGCTGAATACTTCATCCTTGTTCTTCATGAAGTATATCCATGTCATCCTAGAAAAATCATCAATGAAAGAAACATAATATACATACCCACTTAGATAACTGGATGACATTGGACCACATACATCGAAGTGGATGATTTCCAAGATTCCTTTTGCCTTGATCTCGCTACTTGGAAATGTCTTCTCTGTGTTCTTTCCTTTCGCACATCCTTTGCATACACCTTCATGTTTTTCCTACATTTCTGGAAGGCCTTCAACGACTTTGCTTGCAAGTGGTAGTGCCATGTAGTGCACATGTGCAAGCCTTCTATGCCACAGTTCATTTGGTTCTACTGAGTCATGAACCAAAGCTTGTTCTGGTTGGCCCTTCAATTTGTACAGTCCTCCTTCTTGTTCTCCAATTACTACTACATCGTCAATAGTCTTTCCTTTTGGCCACATGAGGACTTGGCCATCTATAAATGCAACCCTCATGCCTTTTGCATCCAATGCAGAGATGGAGAGAAGGTTCTTCTTTATTCCTGGTACAAATAGGACATCCTTCATTTTCATAGACTTTCCAGAGTCTAATTTCTAGGAGGATTCTCCACTACCTTTTATTGGATACTGGTAGTCATCCCCAAGTTTCACCTTGTGGGGTGATTCATGTTCTAATAGTTTCACAAATGATTCTTTGAATCTTGTAATGTGTTTGGAAGCCCCACTGTCTATAAGACAATCATTGCTTCCATGTGTGATGTTTCCCATGAGAGTGAAAATAAAAACATATTCTTCATCACTTGAAGAATCATCATTGTCTTGTTTGATTCTCTTCTTGGAAGGCTCATCATCTTCTGCAGCATGAGCATGATGTATTTTCTTGTTTCCCTTATTCTTGTGAGAGACATTTTTGTTCCTAGGACAATCTCTAGCATAGTCTCCTCTTTCATCACATGTAAGGCATCTGAATTTAGGTAGCTTCTTGTTAGATCTTCTA
Source organism: Pseudotsuga menziesii (assembly GCA_001517045.1). Taxonomy (NCBI): domain Eukaryota; kingdom Viridiplantae; phylum Streptophyta; class Pinopsida; order Pinales; family Pinaceae; genus Pseudotsuga; species Pseudotsuga menziesii. The sequence continues at coordinate 79,678 of LPNX010090061.1, read as the reverse complement.
AGATGAGAGCGCTTACCTTGGTAATGGTCTGTTTTTCTCTTCTTGGATTGTACTGTGAGAGCTTGATATTCATTTCCCATATTATCTTCTCGAGCTACTATTCGAGCTTCTTCTTGTGAGAATTCTTCCCACAGTCTACTAAACTTTACTAGCTTCTTTCTGGCACAGATCCCTTGAATGAAAGAGTCCCATGCCTTGGGGATTCAAGGTGGTCATCATAATTTCTGCATTCTCTACTTTTTCATATACCTCTTCAAGTTGTTCCTTGATCTGAGATACCCTTTTAAAGTAAGACTGGATGGTCTCCGCATTCTGTATCTTTACATTCTTCAATAGGTTTCTCAGAGTCATCTTTTGGTTTATGTTCTTCCCTTCAAACAGCTTGGTCAAGGCATCAAATATCTCTTTAGGTGTCTTTAGAGAGGACACATGTGGTATGAGGTGATCCTTGATTGAATCAACAATAATCCTCTTAGCCATGACCAATTTTTTCTTGTGTAAGGCCTTAGCCTCATCTCCCTCTGGAACTCGAACCTCTTCATTGATGTAAGAGTCCAACTCATTTTCTTCCAAGACCAGGGATATCATATACTTCCAAGATCGGAAGTTATCATCTCCCTCAAGATTTTCATCAAGCTTCATATGATGAGACATCTTAACAGAGAACCTCAAATGGAAATGCAAAATATTTAGATCTTACCAAGTTAAGATGTTGGAACTGGATCTGGAGCTGAATTTCTACAGAGTTGGTTTTCTGGTTCAGGAGCAGAATAGGGTTTGACTTTCTTGGAGTACTACACAACCAAAAACTTTGATCTTGATCTCTAAACTTCGATTTTGGGGAGGAGATCAATCCAGGCCTAGGTTCACTCAAAAATTCCACTTCTGTGGAAAGCCCTAATTTCCCGCAGCAGTGTCGGGTCAAAAACAGAAAATGCTCAGAATCAGATTCTGCTTCGATAGAAATATGCACCCTAGGTAGGAGAGTCAGCCCAACCTATTTTTGCTGAAAATCCATGGAGAGAGATCCAAAAAGTAGGAAGCCCTAGCTTCAGCAGTTACACAGTGTCTTCTTCTCGGGTTAGCTCTGATACCATGTTATATTTTTAACATTTAAGCTATATGATCTTAGGATCTTATCTGAGAGAATAACAATCACAACAATCAAACATAAGAGACAATGAACACAAATATTTTCCTCAGGGAAACCATTAAGGAGAAAACCCCGCAACTTCCTTAGAGATAGAATTAGCACCAAAAGTAAAACCCAAAGACAGTAAGATGATATCTCGACAGCAGTAGTCTCTCTCTCTCTTGTCCCAGCTTCTTCTTTCTCTCTCAGTTATGCGCTACAACTGAGTGTGAGTGAATGTGTGTTAAATATAGAGGCTCCCTCTCTATTTATACTTATTCCCAACTTGACAATAACTCACTAGGGCCAACTTCGCTAGGAGAGTCTAATAACCCTAGGGCCCCACAACTGCGGGGACTTTAACCCTTGATCAATAAGGAGGGTTACACTCTATGACTTTACATGACTTGTTTACATTATTGAATCTCCCAATAAGAACATCGGGGCATGACATGACTCAATTACATTACATATACTTCCCGGAATAAAAATCGGGGTACAATACCTAAGATATACAAGTGAATACATTTTGAAGTTACAAATACATCAATAGATGATGACGACGACGATGATGATGATTATGAAGATTATGATGATGATATCGATGAAGACAACGAAGATGATGGTGATGACGATGACAAGGATGATTATGAGGATAATGATGATGATGGTCATTGTCATTTTTTTTCGTCATCACCATCATCTTCGTCGTCTTCATCATCATCATCATCATCGTCGTCGTCGTCGTCGTCGTTGTCATCATCATCATCATCATGTTCATCCTTGAAGGGACTTATGTATAGGATCTCACTATAAGCAATGCAACTAATACAAATTTTGACAAAATCTTAGTTAAATTAAATTAAATTAAATTAAAAACATAGAGTTGTTTAACTATACTTAATTTAAACTGCAACAAAATATAAAATTTGCAAATAAAAAAAACCCAAAATAAACTAAACAAAAGAAAAATATGCAAAATAAAAAACAAAACAAACACAAAAATATAAAATATGCAAATAATGAAATAAAAAACGTAGAATTCAAAAATACCCGCGCACTAGCTCATTAGCATTCAAAAATGGAGACACGTGCAGGATCTGCTCCGGCTCCCATTTGGGGGTTTTCGATTTCAAACTTTCACTGAAGGATATGGAACAGGCTATGATGTTTTTTTACAGGAAGGGTGGGTGAAGAAATTTTCCTATTAGTGCATCATCCACTCCCTTCGCATATGAGCCCATGCTTTTAGAACCACCTGCCCCACCTCCAAAATGGCAGCAATGTTTAGACCTTCAGCCTTGTTTACTTCTATGTTTTTCTTGATTACCTATTGTGTTTTTTTTTATTCATGGTTTTTTTCATTGTTGTGGATGTGGTATAGATGAAATGGCTCAAATCTCCTTGCAAGCAAGAAGCATGAGTTGTCCAGGTGAACTTGGGAAATTCAATGTGAGACATAAAACCAACAATTATCAAGGAAAAGGAGGAAGGGAACGAGATATTTTAATGCTTCCATGCCTGTGTTTGCTTGTTGTGAGATATTTTGACAATATGCCTGAATGGAATGTGGTGGTATTGTGGAGATATATGATTGCAGAGTATGCTCTGAATGGGAAAGATGAAGAGGCTCTCAAGATGCATTGGCAAGCGTTGATTATGGGGATGAGGACTAATGCTTTTACTTTCTCGATGGTGCTTCTGATATGTGCAAATATCACAACTTATGATCAAGGTAAGCAAGTTCATATCCTCACCATAAAATATGGATTTGATTCATATGATTTTGTGGGTATTTATCTAGTTGGCATGTCTGTAAAATGTGGGTTTGTTTCTAGTTTTGTTCATTCCTTTTGGGCATCATGTCAAAATTCCCATGAATTAACAGTTCAAAGCTAGATAGAGAATGTTTTTAATAGGATATGTAAGTGGCTATTGTGTTAATTATAATACAATAACTGTTGCTCTGTGGACTCGGAAACTAAATTCTCTTAGGTTCCAAGATAACTCCATGCCATGTTTTTTCTTTAAAGGGACACCAGGTATTCTATTTGATAGGAATCTATGTTGGTTGTTACCATTTCAGCAACCATTTCAAAAACAAGGCTGTAACAGCCCTATATCAACACACTTCCACCTGTTGCCTACAGTCTGCAATAAACTGTAAATTGTCAAACATTGGCATCCCTCCCTACCTGCAACCACAGTAAACACCGAACTGAATCAAAGGTTAATTATTAGTTGGATAGTGATATTGTTTCAGAGAGGTAAATAAAGTCTGAAAATTTAAATTATTTGCGTAGCTACAAGTCTGGAACATACATTTGGTGGTTTCCCTATATTGCTAAGAATAGTGTTCAAGGTTTAGAGTGGTGTGGTTTACATTGAATGCAAAACTAAAACTCTTATACACCTTACATTGGTAACCTTCACTGCTGCTATAAAATTGTCATAATGTATTATTGATGCTATATTTATATGAGTCCTCATACTTGAATGGAAGGTTATTGGTTGGTTAAATACTGCAATTGAATTGTATATGGTTACATGGCTAATGATCTCCTGTATGCTAAAGTGCTATTGGATGACCTTGCTACTAGTTCCATATATCTTGAATTGAATACATTGACTTGATATCATTTGCATTTGCATCTATGAGTACTAAATCAACTTAGTATGTCTTCTTCATTCATAGAAGTGATTGATTGAAAGGCACTGGTCACTAATACAATTGTGTAGAAGTTATAGTTGTTTGTCCTTGTAATTAAATAGAAAGAAGGTTCCCTGCAACCAAATTCATTTTCCATGGCACTAGAGTCCATGGCTAATGTAGTGAGAATTTCTCCTCACTACAGGGGCAGGAATGGCTCCCTTGTGCCTATAGGGCACAAGGGTGGGTTCCTACTCTTTGAAAACGGGAAAAAATGGAATGAAAATAGCATAAACAGAACAGTGAAATAAACTAAGCTAACCCAATCAAATGGCTATAGCAATAAACTAAATCTAAGAGCTAATAACAGAAAAGAAGCAGGAGATGAAGCCCTTGCGAACCCCTCTGCAGAAAACAGGTTAGGGTTTCACCTCCTTGAAACCTACAAACAACCTAAGCTACTACAATGGCAAACCTGCAAACAATGTCAATGAAAAACCTGCAAATAGAAATGGGGGTTAGAAATCAAACAAGTAAACAAACATGAAAAGAAATTATACCTCACTTAGGTGGAAATGGGCCACCATGCCCTAGCTCATGGGAGCACCTCTCTCTTGGTTGGGAAGCAATGGCTTGATGAGATGGAGATGGAGTAAAGAGGGAGGGTGGTTTGAGAGCAAAAGGTCTCAAAGCATCCACGGGCAGCATAACAATAGGCAAGTGAGGAGGGTTTTGAGAGTGACCCCCCCCCCTCCTTTTATAGTTTTTCCAAGGGATTTTAGGGTTTTAAGCCCTTGGTCAGGGATTTAGCCCCTTTTTGGGCCTTTAGCCCCTTCTGCCCTAACTTTAGCCCCTTTTTGAGGGCTTTAGCTCCTAGGGGGCTATTTTGGGCTCCTTTTTGGGGGTTTTAGCCCTTTTCTTCATCCTTGGGCTCTTTTGGAGGTGTGGGGGTCAAATGGAAGGTATTATGGAGTGAAATGAGTGTTTTTAGATGGTTTCCTTGGGTGGTGTAGGCCATTGAGAGCTATGTGGGGGATTTTTGGGTTAACAGATTTCCCCCTGATGTGTGAGGGCAGGAGCTCAACGTATGGCCGACGGACATCATAGGATTTGTTGTAGAGAGGTGGTGCTTCCAGGGCTAGGGCATGGTGGCTTTTGGTTTTTGTATTAATTTGGTTCCCATCAATGGGTGATATACAATAAATGTGTGACATGTATATGGACGAGGCGGGCATTCCCATGCTCATGACAATGTCAAAAGAATCATTTGATATATGCTCTAAAATACAAGAGTTCGATCATATACAACTGATGTTAGAATGATGGTTGCCTCCATGTGAGGCTGAATACAATATTGATCTGGTACATTGGACCCATGGCATTCTCATGGAATGCTATATCTTCATGACTGATGATCTGCTAGATCTAGTACATAGTTGTGTGGACTCGCTGATCAGAGTCTTTGTGGTACAAGTATGCTGCATCAATCATAAAGGTATATCGAAGCATTGTTGGGGCTTCTAAACACTGTCTCCAACGCAACCCGAAAATCACAAGGGACATAACCCATTTAAGTCCCTCGAGTAGACTCACCAATGTGCTAGAGTCGGGTGACATCCGGGGTCTTAGACCAAGTACTGTGTGGAACAAACCCTGTACAAATCTCAACGATGCGATGATGGAGTTGAAGTCGAGCACGTGAGAAACAACCACCCCGAGAGGCTCTAGGGACTCCTCTCAAGTGGTCCAAGGAACTCATCAATAATGTTAATGAAACCAAGGTATAGGGACCTCTGGTTCTATCCTCTGGAATATGTGTGTTGGCGTCGACAGAGGTAGACCTGCCCCTAGTCAAGGCAATGATGTTTCCTTAACCAGGAGTGCGAGGGGTAACCAAAAGGTGTGAAGCAATCTGCAGACTGACTCACTGAATTGGGGGGGAGGGGAGGGAAGGGAAAAAACTGAACAGGGGCAGGGGGGGAGTGGGAGACTCAAACTTCCTTTGTTCAGAGTATGACGAAAGGGCGGACCAGGCAGCAAATGAAACTGACTCAAGGGAATGGAATCATAGCTGCAATACCAGGAATGTCGCTGCAGATGGGAAGTACTTGGAGGGGGTGGACACTTCTGATACTGTTGGGATCCAAGGAAGACACGTTGCAGAGTACTCTGAACAAAGGCGACCCAATGTGGTAATGCTGCCAAACTGTTTTCTGTGGGGTGGTGTCTAGGGACACCATTGCGGTACGATCTTGTGGATTTTTGGCGAGCCCGAGAAGGTAAATGCTCAATGGTGCTTTCAATTTTAGAGAGTCTAAAAGCACGAAGAAGACTCCAGTGGGGGCTCTTTTTCGTTGGTAGTCTCCTATGCCCGAAAAAGGATAAAAGTATACATAGGAGAGCTCACCCATCCTGGAGGGGATGAGAGACTTCTTTACCATTGGTAGTCCAATCAGGCCGGAAAAGGTTAAACCTATACTGACTTGACAGTCATTCAAATACTTTTACGAGCATGAACAAAACCCAGTTTGCTCGGTGATATTTTCTTGTTGAGATGGCTAGAAAAGAGCTTAATGACAGCCAGTTGTGAACTTTTTCGTAAAGTGCCGCCCCTCTGCCCAAGAAAGCACAAAAGTATGTAGAGGGGAACGGTCTTGGCTTGAGTGTGCCAAGGAGGTCCTTTTCATGAAATGGTCTAGATGGTCTGTAAAAGGAGGTAAACAAGACGATGTAGACGGCCTTTCCTATACTTTAGCGAGCGGGAAAGGAAGCAGCTGTGCTCAACAATATTTTCATTGTTTTAAGGAGTCAGAAAAGAGCTTAAATGAAACTCCATTGTGGTCAACTGACTGCGGTGGCACGAGTGGTGCCCCATGTCGGGACAGTGGACAGAGGTCCAAAGGTCATCCGTGCAGTATGGACAGAGCAAAAGGATCTCAAACATACCAATACATACGTGCGATAGATCACAGCAGAGCCTCGCGAGTTGGTGCGGTAGAGGCACGCAAACTGAGGTGACTCTTGGACAGAGGTCAGGAGAGTGTGTGTGTGTGTTGCAGTGGACGGACTTGACTACATGCGATGTAAGTACAAGTCCGGAGACATTTATATGCCAAATACGTGCAAGAAAAGAAATCGTTTTGTGGACAGTGGTCCAAAGGTCCGCATAAGGTGCACAAAATGGGAAAGATGACTATATGCTAAAAATAAAAAATAAAATCTAAAATTACAGTCCTTAACGGGCGGCGGCCCGAGGACACTTCTATGCCAAATACATGTAAGAAAAACAAAGGGTTTTGTGGATGATGGTCCAGATGTCCATGTAAGGTGCGGCGAAAAAAGACAATTATATATACAAAAATAAAAGTATGGTACAATCCTTAACGGGCAGCGGCTTGATCGCTCGCATGAGTTGCGACCGGGAAGTGTGATACGAGTACCGGTCCGTAGACACTCGCATCGTCATGTCATGGATCGTGAATCGAGGTGACTTGTGGGAAATGGTCCCACATTGACTTATTAAACATGAGACGACGGTCTCATAAGGAAATGGAAATTTAATCCCAAAGGTGTGAGAGGTGTCTCGAACAGGTTCTGGGTGACTTTGGACTAGCAGCTAATGGTGCTGCCCCTGACTTGTGCTAAAAAACATTGAGAAACAAGAAAGGGAAAAAAAAAGTACGCTATAAGGGACTCATAATGGTTATATCAGGCATAGACTCTCTTGAGGTGGAGCCTATTGCATGGATTCTTCAAGAGTCGACCATCTGAGTCAGCAAAGAGATATGCCCCCTTGCCGAGACGAAGGTCATTGGTAAGGCAAGGTGACGGAATCTAGTATTTTATGGGAAGAACCGATTCCACACTGTCGTTTAAAGGGAATGGGGTAGAACCAAAGGTGGTCCTACATATATCTTTGTTATCACGTAAGTGGCGCTGGGGTAGATCAGGTAGATGAGACGAAAGGGCAACTAGCGCTAGATATCATGAAAGTGGTACTGGTTGTGGCTTTTATGGCCTTGCCCCCAGTCTTTGTTGGAGGAAGAGGGGTAGGCCTGGAGACAGGAGGAGTCTTTGATGGACCTAGAGGTAGGTGCCACATCATCTCAATTGGATGGACATGAGTCAACACATCCTGGGGCCTCAGAGGTATGGTAGGTGGTTCAAGGTACCACACAGGATCTCCCAGTGTGAAATCCTGTAGATTGCGGGTTTCCAAGACATACTTACTCATGATCTCAGATGGTAGGAAAAGAAAAATGAAAATGATCATGTTGATTGGGAATGAACCCCACTATTTCCCTGGTAAATGAGGTTGAGGTTGCAACTGAGGTTGCGGCGGTGGCTGGGGAAACAATGGAAGAGACAGGTCTGATGGACTATCAGTGATGGTGGAGACAAGAGGGTCTGTAGAACTAGATATCATGTAAATGGACATGGTGTCTGAAGAAGGTGGTGGGGGGTGAACTTCTTCGATCACGGTGATCTCAGACTCAAGGGAATGGTGACGAAGGTTAGCTAGAGCCATTCGAAATTCGGGTAGGTCTTGGCAATGGTGGGAGTAATGTCCATACAAACCGCAAAGGAAGCAAGCATGGTTTGTCCTGAATGCCTTGTTCCTGACTACTGGAGCAGTTGGGAGTTCAACCATGGGGATTTTTTTGTTCTTATCCATGGCATCTAGATGCACACAGATCACTGGGATTTCAGGGCAATTCTGAGTCGGATGGCCCTGTTGTTCGCAAACGACACAAGGTGGGACTTGTCGTGGTTCTGCGGTGGCTTTGGTGTTTTTTCCCCTAGCCCTTTTGGGTTGGGGCGGTGCAGTTGTGGGTGCGGCGGTTGGCTTATGTGGACCAGGTGGGGGGTGAGACTCAACCGCAATAGATTGCACCGAAGTTAACACAACCTGAGGCATTTCTGGTTGAGCTGGTATATCTAGGTACCACACTGGGATCCCCAACGTAAAGTTGGGTAGGCTTAAGGTGGTCATGACCAGCTTGCTCATGACACCAGGTGGGGGAAAGAGGAAGGGAATTGTATGGACCAGAGATGAGCCCACATAACTCCCAGCTGGTTGCATGTGGGGGTGAGGTTGTGGTTACGGCTGAGCGTAATGCTGCTGCTAGGGGTGATCTTGCGGCTAGTATTGGCATTGCGGCTGCAGACGATGTTGTGGTTGTGGTTGGGGCTGCGGCTACGGCTGCGGTTGTTGTTTGGGTGTAGCGGTGCTTGATGAGACCATGCACAAGTCCGCAATTTCCTTTTGTGTCAGTGGTGGTGACACCAACGGGAAAGGAGCCGTCATGGTGGGATCGGTAAACAAACCAGTGCCCACATTCAACGGTGGGGAGGCTGGTGTGTTTTCAACCACAATGTTGGTTGCCAAGATGACGTTAGCGTGTGTGGTTGCCCCTTGCGGCTCAATGGTGGTGATGGTAGGGATAACGTTGGCAGGTGTTTTTAACCCTTGTGGATCATGGTAGGTGAGTTGGTCAACCGTCACAATCTTCCCTTCATGGGGGAACATCATGAGGCAAAAGAGAGTTGACGCGACGGCTCGCATGGTGTACATGTAACTCCTTCTGAGGAGGAGGTTGTAGTCCAGTTGAGCGTTGACGACTTTGATGTCAATCAGGACTGTCTTCCTGGATAACGTGATGGGGACATGGGGGAGGATTCCTTGGGCTTTAGTGGGGTGTCTGTCATAAGCACGCGGAGTCGTGGAGGACGGCTGCAGAATTGGTGATCCAAGCTTCTGTCAAACCAAGGTAGACATGACGCACGAGGATGCCCCCTCATCCACTATGCATCAGTGCACAACCAAGTTCCAGATGGACATCGAGATTTGGAAGGCAATAGTGGAGGGCATGTGCGGCTCTCCATTCTCTGTGTCAAACGTGATTAACTTGGAGTCGGAGGGGTCTACTGCCCCTAGAGTGGCTAGTAAGGCTTTTCGCTGCATTGGGAACATTTTAAGTACCTCAAGAGCGGACATGGCAGTTGGCGTTTGGGCCAAATCATCTACAATGCTATAGCTGACTGCAGCTCTAGTTGTGGCATTATTGGCAATTCTGCGTATGGGGGGGTGCAGGAATGGGGGTAACTGGAGAGGTAGGTTGATTGTCTTAGACGTGGATGCTGTTGATGAGTCGGTAGGTTTGGTGGTGGTACCGTACTGATTTTTTCTAGTCTGTAAGTTGACCTCTTTCGTGGTCATGGCTAGCAGGTGGTGAACACCTGTTTCAACCGTAGGCGGTGCCCCTGGAGTGTTGGGATTGACCTGGGGAGGGGGAGTGGTTGCCACCAATCCTTGGACTAGTAGTGGGTTTTGAAGCACCATGGGAGGGGGTCCTTGTGGTGCCTGATTGGGTTGGGCTTGATTGGGAGCATTGGTGGCGTATTGGGCCTCATTTTTAATGGCTTGCTTGGCACGAGCCATAAGGGGACAATCAAACGTGTAATGCCCATAGATATCACAAAGTGTACATGGTTGGTTTGTGCGCAACGGTGCGTTGCGTCTTGGTGGATTTTGTCTTTGGGGGTTTTGGGCTGGCCGGTTAGCCACGGCATTATTGGGAGGGTTTAGTTGCTGACCGCCTCCCTGTGGTTGGTTGTTGCCTTGGTTGTGGGGCCGGTTGTTTCTAGCTTGCCCTTGTTGATTGTTGGGGGTAGGATGGTTGGAACGGTTTTTTTCTGTGAACACTTGTCCCAATGGACTGGGTGGAGCGGGGGCTGGGGCTTGAACTTGTTGCGCTGGCAGTGCATAGTATATTTTTGGGGGTGGTGGTGCCACAAATGTGGGCATTTGTCCCACATACTGTTGTGTTGTCCAAGCCATAGCCTGATCCTACTGCGGTGGCGCAGGTTGTGCATAAGAGGTTGTTGCTCCGAACTGAGAGATAATTCTAGCATAGTCTGGAGCTTGGTTTTGGTAAGCAACATTAGCGGTGTTGCTTGGTTGTGGTGCAACGGCAGGTGGTGTCGGTCGACACTGTGGTTGTTGGGAGACTGACCCGTTGATGCTGTCCGCAACGTGGGATGCCCCCGGTGCATCGCGGAATGAGGTACTCGAACAGGGAGCGTCTGGAATGATAGTGTACAAGTATCCAGACTAGTCATAGATCAAGTCAAATTGTTGGGCCTTCAATATGGCCTCTTCTTCAGATTGGGGACATTCAGATGTGATTTCCTTTTTGATGGGTGGGAGAAAAGTCTTAAGGAACCTATCCAAGAAGATTTCCCCAGGGAATAAGGAACACTAGCATACTCTCTCATAGCCAAGGATACAATAAAACTCAACTAAGCCGACACAATTGGGTTTATCAGGCTTACATAGGCAGTGGTTCACGCATAGTCAAAATTCACACAAGACACAGCCAGGCCAACTACCCGTTGGGTTTATCAGGCTGGAAAGGAGGTGGAAAGACTAACTGTTAGGCTAGTGAGCTCAATCCCAGAGCTATGGACACCTGCACCAAATCTATCATGTCTTCTAAAGCATCTACACAGCCAACACCAGGAATCATTCCCTTCTCTGCTCCACAGTCCCTCAGGCTATGCCTTCCCTCTCCAGTGCTATCCCAGGTGTACAAAGAAGACAACCAGCCCCCCAGATCTGTCTGTGAGGTTCCTTTTTACACTAGGTTCATCAGGAAGGTCCAGACTCCATTTTCATTTCCCCAAGCCAGTTCAAATACCACACAATGATGTACATACAGCGATTACAGTTATAGGATTAACGAAACGTTACAGAGGCCAACAAGGATGTACACACATCAATCATAGTTCTAGGTTCAAGAAAACATTACAGAGGCCAAGGAATGCATGCACACACAGCAATTATAAACTTATGATCATTGCATGAGCCAGATCAACTGATGCAATCACGGAATCCAAATCTTCTTGCTGGTTTTATCAGTTCATAATGCAAAACACGGTTTTCTGGGTATGTGCGTTCAGGAAAACGATTGACAGACAGGGAAATCATGAAGGAGGAAACAAAACTGACAGGACAGAAAAAAAATGCGAAGGATGAAACTTCCAGAGGTTTTCTGCGTGAGTCTATGTGCTTGAATGAATCCATGATCCTTCAACAAAACTTCCTGTCATTTTTCCAAAACGTGAGGTAAGGTGAAACATGAACGCAATAGGGAATGGCATGCGTTTTTCGGTGTTTTTCTTGCCCATGCAATAAAAAACATGATTTTTAGAAATGGTGCTCTGCCCATTTCGAATTTCTACAAAAACTCTTCACATTCCCACCAAACGGCTCAAGGTTAAACATCCCCCCCTTATCCTTAGGAAAATCATGCCCCCATCTCTTTAACGTTTGTGGCGCATAGTTGGTTGTAGGTTTTTAATTAATTTGTATTTTACATGATGTCTCAAGCATATCATGCATGGCTAGCACATAAACCATCGGCATTGATTCTAACTGCCGAACACAAACACAAAATCAATGGCAGGGCCTTGGCCTTGAGCTCCTTGCCATGATTTAATACAATATTCCCATCATTTGAAATTTAATATCACAGGGTCAAAAACTGAGGTGTTACATTCCTCTCCCCCTTCAATAGCAGTGTCCTCAGTGATTAACAATTTAACAAAATAGAAAACTACACTGGCACCGCCCTCAGTGCTTTGCAAAAATTGAACCAACAATGAATATTCCAGTCGCATGGCATCATCCAGCTCCCACGTAGCTTCCTCGAGACCGCAGTGCTTCCTCTACACCTTTTTCTGTCTAATGGCACGATCTGGAGCTTTTCCAAGTCCTTGCTTGCATGAATCAGCACGCACCACATGATCTTCTTCTGGGTCTTGGAGAATCCTTCTCCTCATCTTAGAACATTTCCAATGCCTTTGGAAACCAGCAACACCTATGCCCAAGCCTCAAGCAATCAATCAAATCATGTGTTAGCATTCAAAATATTTTCCAAAATCATAAAGTAATCACATGCACATGTATATCGACATAGAATTAATCAAAATAAATTGTCAAGTGAACCAAATACTTATCTACATAAGTATCTTCTCCTGGTTCCACGGGTATCTGACTTGGATTTATACAACCATGGCATTCACAACCCTGCCCCACCCCATACCTGGGTGTGCATTAAAGGGTAACCAAATTTCTGCAAGCCTCAGATTACCTGCAAATATCTTTTAATCGAAATCCGGCAGCTCTGCTTCAGAGCCTAAAACTCCCTCTAGGCTCTTACCAAGCTCGGTGCCCCTTTTCCAGACTCCACAACATTCAATTCACATGTCAGATTTATTCCTATAAGATGCAATCTATAACAGGTTTTTCAAAACTATAGCTACATCATATGCTCATGATTTTTACAGAAAATCAATAACAACAAAAGTTTGATAAGTAAGCTAAATACTTATATGCATAACATATCTCAACCGAGATCTGGTAGCCCTGCCCAGAGCCCAACACCTCTTTGGGTGCTTAATAAAAGCTCTCCTTAAGGCTCAACACACCCTCTGAGCGCTGACTAATGCTCAGGCGCTTACTTTCTAGGAACCATAACAGATTAAGTCACATGTTAGATTCATTTTCGTAGGATTTATTTCTTAACAAGATTCTCAAAATATCAATTGAATCATTATGTACATGTGTTTTTACAAAAATTCAACAAAGATGTGTTAAGTAATCAAATACTTATTTGTGTAGAAGTTCGTGGTCGTGGTCAGCCCAGCTTCAGAGCCTAACACCTCCTTGGTTCTTAATGCCAACTCTAGCGTATGGGCCTAGCACCATTCCCAGGTGCTCACCAATGCTCAGGCGCTTACTTTCCAAACACCATAATACATAGGGGTTATTCTCTTCATGGAGCCCCCACTCTCATGATAGTCCCCTTACGGCGTGAATGTGTTCAGAAATAAGTCTATCTGGATGTCTTACTCCCCTAGCTGGTAGGGGGGAACAGAAGCTATGTACATCCCGTACATCCTTCCAGAGGAGCCATGTATTCTCTGTATATGTTGTTGTTGTCTTACCTGCGTTACATATAGACATGTAGTTTACATCAAATATTGAAAGAAAAAAATTCAACCATAGGTGCTCAAACCTATTCCAGACACACCCCTCTGGGAAGCTATGTATCTAAGTATGCCAAGTACACATTTTCATCATCTCTCTTGCGTTACATATAGAAATGCAATTCACATGAGATGTCATAGATTTTCAAATTTATCTGTGCCTCAATAAATTCCACTTATCAATGATCAGATAACATTGATAGTCAAATCAAAATTTGAATTCACAATTTCATTTCCCACGGAAAAATCAAATTCTGCATTCATCAGGTCATCCCCATATTGTTTGGCTTTTGCAAGTGGGAGTACTCATCCCTTACTTACACACGCTTCCCAGAACCTGGACATTCACATATAACATGTCATCTTGACACCATTTTAAATCAGTCAAACAGTTAATACATTTGATTAACAACATAATTCAAAAAAAAACAAATCTGAAGCTGAAAATTTATTATGTTCTAAAAAAAATCAAAATTTCAGTCACGCGATCTTTCTCATAGTATATGGCAGTTTCTTGCCTTGGTTTTATCCTAGGTCATTCTACGTGCAATCTTTGGGAAGGGTCATTTCTTCATGGAACTACAAGTTCTCATGCAGGCTTCCACAGTCTATACATAGACTCAACTTTTCCTGCAAAATATCCTTCAGCGATCTTCCTGCAACACTTGAAAGCATTATTCATGAGGCACATAAATGTAACTGGTGTGTTTGGTACTACTGCAAACTTATGAACATTTGTTGTCTTATGAACATTTTCATCTGTGATCCTTACCTGCTGGTCGCCAGACCTTAAGTCATTTCTAGAAAATACTTTTTATCTTCTTATTCGTTCCAAGGGGTCAGCACTTCTAGGCAATTGATACTTGTTCTTCATAGTGACTTTGTTCAACTATTTATAATCAATACACAACCAGAGTGTATCATCTTTCTTTTCCACAACCAGGGATGGTGTTTTTGAAGAAAACACACTCGGTTTGAGGTACTTCTTTTTCTACAATTCTTGTAGTTGCATTTTTAGCTTCAGTATTTCCGGTATGCTCACCCTACAAGGTGTCTGGGATACTGGTGCTACTCCCGACGCAAGTTCAAGGGTAAAATTAGTGTCACTCTTCACTGGAATTTCATTAGGAAGAACATTCTCGACTTATGTAACATATGAAACCCCTCCAATCTAGGAGTATCATTCTCTGCTATCTCCAAAATATGAGCTGCATATACCCCGCAACCTTTCCCATAGAATTTCTCCAGTTGCATTGCGGAAGACTTTCTTCCCGAGATTACTTTTGGAAAGCCTTTCACAACCCTTAGGTTTCCTTATTCATCCAAGCACTCAAAAGTCTTGTTGTAACAATCAAGCTTTTCTCTGTGCTTCCAACCAATCTATTCCAATAAGGAAATCATATGATTTAAGTGGCAAAATATTCAGATCAGCCCAGGTGACCAACCCATCCATGACTAATGGACATTTCGTTACCACTTCACTGACTTTCTTCTTGATTCCAGTGGCTAGTTGGACTAACCATGATCTTCTATGCTTTGATTTCTTCAAAGTGCCTATCTCAACAAGTCCAGGGGTGATATAGCTATGAGTCGATCCAGGGTCAATCAAAACAGAAACAATCTGTTTAGCAATCTCACCCTCAACTTCCACCATAGTCGAGATATGACCTGCCCAGTGGCCTTCTAACGCTGCATAAATTTTAGGAATAATCCTTGCTTCCTGACCTACAATTTCATTTTCATGGGTTCTAGGGGCTTGGCCCTCATTCCTATTCGCAAGTGGACAATTCTTGTGCAAAGGGAATCCTCCACATCCCCAACATTGGAGTGGTTCCTTTAGCTTTTCCTTCATTATTCTGGTCGGTTCAATCAGAGCTTCTGATGGCTACCTTCGTTGCTTCAGGAGGTGAGAAGGTTTAAAATCTTTCTTCCTTGGTTTAAGCTTTTCGTTCTTCTTGTGGGAATTTTTCTTACTCTCTTCTGCCTCTGTTAACTGATGCCCGGAGTTTATCTTCCTTTGGAGATCTACCACATTTTGCAGCATGGTTGTAATCAACTGGGTTTGTTCTCCCACAGCTTTGACCAACCTTTTATTTTCTTCCTTGCAATCCTGTAACTTTGTCCTCAAGATTCTTATAGTAACTGCAGCATCTGGGAAACTCTTTTTCCCCCTTCCCAGCAGTCTTAGCTCCATGACGTTGGGTATTGTAAGATGGCCTTACATACCTTTCTTCATGTGGACAAATCTGGTACAAATGGGGTCCTCCACATCTCCAGCATTTGAGCGGCATTATGCCCTCTTGTTGATCCCTTGGCTTTTTCCCTATAACGTATTTTCCGTGCTCACAGGGATCCCACGCGTCATTCATGTTGTTACTTTTCTGGTCATTGATCTTCTTTGACCTCCCTGGGTTGGACCAAGATCAATTCTTCAATCTACCCTATGGTTCTGCAAAATGTGTTAACAGCATTGTTTGTTAGTCAATCTCATAAATTTAAATAATTACTTACAAGTTGCTTCTTGTAGTCACGAACGGTCAATGGGTCTTTCTTCGTGTTGGCTAAGTTTAGCAATTCTGCTAATTAGCACTCTTCTTGTTGTAGTTATTTTCTACAATAGCGACTATCTTACCTCTGTCACTGCTCTCCATTGACCATTGAGGCCCAAAGTTGCAACATGAGCTTTGATACCACACTACCACGTCCCCTCCCGCCTTGGAGGAGGAAACGTGATCATTTCTTCTACCTTAGTTACCCATCTCTTATACTCAATGGATTCTGCACGCGTTTGATGATTCTCGTTTCCTTTTTTTTCTTAAACCTCTTTCAAATCTACACAAGCAAGAATTTCTCTCCTGCTAACATTTTGATCCAGACCATGTATTGATTCTTTATCTTCCCCAAATCGCGGAAAGATCGAATGGCTAAGAAGAAACGCAGCAAAAATCAATGGTCTCTGTCAATTTCACATCCGAAGACAAATCGACAACGGAGAAGCATCCCGCAAAAAATCAACGGTACGGAGAGCTTCACTTGCGGAATCAAAAACATATCAAAATTTCACTCTCACACCCCGCATCGCGCATCCCGCATGCGAAACGACTGTTGTGAAGATCGAAGTTGCGGAAATCAAAATTTACCATAAGTCATTTTTGCATCCCGCATCCCGCAAATTGCAAAAGGGAAATTGCGGAAAGTAAATTTCACCAAACGATATTTCCGCATCCCGCTTCCTGCAAGTTGCGTAAAGGGAATTGTGAAAGGGAAAATGTGGACTCCAAACTTTTGCAAAGTGTATTTTCACATCCTGCATCCTGCATCCCACAAATTGCGAAAAGAGAATTACGGAATGAAAAATGCGAAGTTCAAACTTCTACAAAGGGCATTTCTGCATCCCGCAGGTTGCGGAAATAAAGTTGCGAAAGGAAAAATCTGCGGAAATTCGATCTGTTCATGAAAATTTATAAGTCTAAAATTGATTTTGAGCATTCAAGCCATCACGAATCCAGTCGATTTAGTTCCATAACAACTTAGAAAATTCATTGAAATAAAATTACATACACATATATATCATTCATGAAATATACATCTGCATCAAATACAATCCATTCAAGCGTTCATCATATTCATATTCATTTATAAACAAGTACATTTGCAGGGATGAAACACAAGAAATATTTATCTTTATCAGAAGCTTGTCCCGCAACCAGCTATGTCGCTGCAACGTTCCACCCAACCATAGGCCATTGTGCTCATCAATCTCTCAGCAACACTATCACCCCGAGTTGGGCATGATTTCCCCAAGGAATAAGGAACACTAGCAGACTCTCTCACAGCGAAGGATACAATAAAACTCAGCTAAGCCGACACAGTTGGGTTTATCAGGCTTACACATGCAATGGTTCACACATAGTCAAAATTCACACAAGACACAGCCAAGCCAACTACCCGTTGGGTTTATCATGATGGAAAGGAAGTGGAAAGACCAAGTCCCAGGATAGTGAACTCAATCCCAGAGCTATGGACACCTGCACCAAATCTAGCCTGGCTTCTAAAGCATATGCACAGCCAACACCGGGAATCATTCTCTTCTCTGCTCCACAGTCCCTCGGGCTATGCCTTCCCTCTCCAGTGCTATCTTGGGTGTACAAATAAGAAAACCAACGCCCAGATCTGTCTGTGAGGTTCCCTTTGACACTAGGTTCATCAGGCAGGTCCAAACTCTATTTCCATTTCCCCAAGCCAATTCAGATACCACACAAGGAAGTACATACAGCGATTACAGTTCTGGGATTAAGGAAACGTTACAGAGGCTAACAAGGATGTACACACAATGATTACATTTCTAGGTTCAAGAAAACATTACATAGGCCAAAGAATGCATGCACACACAGCATTTATAAACTTCTGAGCATTGCATGTGCCAGATCGACTGATACAATCACAAAATCCAAATCTTCTTGCTGCTTTTATCAGTTCATAATGCAAAACACAGTGCTGGGTATGCGCGTTCAGGAAAACGATTGACAGACAGGGAAATCGTGAAGGAGGAAACAAAACTGACAGGACAGGAAAAAAACGTGAAGGATGAAACTTCCAGAGGTTTTCTGCATGAGTCAACGTGCTTGAATGAAATGAATGAATGAATGAATCCATGATCCATCAACAAAACGTCCTACCATTTTTCCAAAACATGAGGGAAGGTGAAACATGAACGCATGAGGGAATGGCATGCGTTTTTTGGTGTTTTTCTTGCCCATGCAATAAAAAACACGATTTTTCAGAAATTGTGCTCCTCCCATTTCGAATTTCTGCCAAAACTCTTCCCAATCCCACCAAACGGCTCAAGGTTAAACATCCCCCCCCTTATCCTCAGGAAAATCATGCCCCCATCTCTTTAACGTTTGTGGTGCATAGCTGGCTGTAGGTTTTTAATTAATTTGTATTTTACATGATGTCTCAAGCATACCGCGCCTAGCTAGCACATAAACCATCGGCATTGATTCTAACCGCCGAACACAAACACAAAATCAATGCCAGGGCCTTGACCTTGAACTCCTTGCCATGATTTAATACAATATTCACATCATTTAAAATTTAATATCACGAAGTCAAAAACCGAGGTGTTACATACTTATCATTTCCTCTTCCAAGGTTTCCTCAACCATAGAGATCTGTCAGTGGCCAAGCTAGTCCATGCCCACATAATCCAAACTACTTTCAAATTTAGAACCTCTTTTCAATAATTATTGAGGGTTTTATGGTCTGTATTCATTTTCCTTTTTGTTGATTGACGATGTCTTTAGGACTATTAAACTCTGGCATAAATTACCCCTTGAGTTGATGTGATATAGTTTAGATCATTTGAATGACTTGGTTCTGAAGGGTAAGTTTGTTTTCATTTAGTATGGATTGTTAAATAGAGTTCTGGTTTTTGTCGTTTTTGTTGAATACAGATTTAAAGAGGTCGAAATTTTTCAATTCGATTACATTTAGAACGTAAGGGAGTAGTGATGTAGGCGCACCACTCCAAGTCAAACAAATGGCTTCTAGAAAGTCGATTATATCCTTTACAAATGGGAGTGGGTTTCCTTAAATGTAGGTGTAAGAATATAGGTTAGTTTCACATTGGATTTGTTTTAAATTCTGATGTAATTATTAAGGAATAGTTAAGAGTTGTTATTTTAAGATTTAAGCTAATAATAGCTAATCTTATCCATTATTTGTGGATCTAGATCAATCAATGTCTCGTTGTATTTTTTTTTTAGATTTAAGTTAATAATAGCTAATCTTATCCATTATTTGTGGATCTAGATCGATCAGTATCTCCATGTATTAGCTTAAATCAACATTGTAAGAATTTCATAATTGAATTCTCTTTGTATTGAATCAATTATGTTGATTTTGTATTTAAATTCTCTTTGTATTGTATAATTTTAGATCTTTCATATCCATCCTTCACTCTATGGATTATATTAGTTTTTGTGGCCATTTTGGCTACTAGGAAGTAAATATTCTAATATCTAATTATTTTATAGGTAATTGCATGCCTTTTAACTAAAGAACCCATGAAATATCTGTTTGAAGCTGAAATAAATGTGGATAACATCAAGGTAATTCTGGTGACCTATTTAATTATTTAGGGAAGCCCAATATATGATTGTTTGAGAATAATTCTTTAGATTAAATTATTGATGTAGCCAGTGGAGCATAGGGTCATCTGAATTTTTATAGAAATGGCATTTTCTCTTCAAGTAGGAGATATAATGCATGGTTTGTAAAAGACCCAAATGGTATAACATTTTCTCTTCAAGTAAGAGATATTATGCATGATTTCTAAAGACCTAGGTGGTATTATGTATATAATCTATATCAAATCAAGTTTAGCATGTTTGAATCCATGTTGCAAATAGTCTCAATCCGATGTACAAGTTATGGCTTTTCCCTATGATATTACTTTATAATAGTAGAAGATTTACACTAATCTTACACGAAATCTAAATCATTGTACATAATGCACGTGAACAACTCAATGATGATTTTGTGCTAGAAGATTGATTCCTACCTCTAATAGACACAATAGAACCCTCAAAATTTATTGTTCTGATGATTGTGGTTATCTTAATACATTTAAATTGTTTCCTCATCAAACAAGGTTGATTAGTGGCATACACTAAACATCTCAAATTAAAAACATGTTAAAGGATTCAAGGCTTACCTCACTCTACCATTTTTACACTTTATTTAACCATTTAGGATATATGGGGATTTGCCATGCTAACTAACCATCATGTTTAATGGTTAGTTGGGTCCTCACCCTTTTGCTCAAAACCCATTCCTTGTTAACTATTTTCTTTGAATCTAAGCACCTATTTGGTCCACTACAACCTCATTTGACCAAGATCCAAGTGATATTGAAACCTCATTTGTATGCTATACTTAAATTTTGTGGGCAACGGTAGACAACATGACTTGAGCCTTGCTACAAGGCGTCAACCATGCCACAATGAAATAATGCGAATGATGTAATAGGGTTTATAATGTAGAAGAAAATTCATTTAGAAAATGATTACAAAAATGACAACAAAACTTACACCAAAAATACATAGTAACATCGATAAAGAAATACTTGGGAATTTAAGAAAACCAATAATTACACCTTTTTGCTTTGTATGAAAGATGAACAATATTTACGAAAGCTTGAGCATTTACCACAAGATTTAAACCATGGACATGACTCATTCTAAAAACTAGTATAAAATTGCATAGATATCTTGCTGCTATGCCATTGTAGGCTTGAATCACATATGCATAGAAGACTATACAACTTGATTTTGTAAAGGTGGAAATCACAAAATACTATCTCCAATCTTCACAAGTACAAATGGTTACATAATTATGTAGGAATGAATGATTATATCATTGGACGGTCTTTTATGCACAATCTTATGCATATAGTGAACAAGAATGATCACTGCCTCATTCGATAAACTCAAGCTAGCTTGGGTCTATGCTACCTTGGTTATAATTGATCACTAGCATGTTCCAGTATTAACCTAGTCACTTTTGATCACACAACTTGTCAACAACATTGCTCCTTTTTGGTTGCAATGTGTCGTTCCATTAATCAAAAGGAGCGGGTTCCATTAATCAACAATGATTGGATTTCCCTTGCAACTACTAGAAAAAGAGATCTTGACTGGAGCAGAACTCTTTCTTTCCCTTCTAGAAAAACACTAGAGACTAAATATATAGTTCATGAAAGCAAAATAAACTAAATTCAATTGGGTTGTAAATTGATGGCAAGAGCAATAGCATCTCAAGCCCTCCACTAAGGTTTCAATCCCCTCAAGTATATACGTAGCGTTGCCTTTGTGGACCCATTCACTTATAAAAGCAGGTCAGTTCGCCCTGCAAAAGTGGGGCTTCGGTTGATTCAAAGCTGGTTGTATCAATCTGCAAAAGTGGGGCTGTCGTAAATTTTTCTGACGTAACATCTTTCTTAAAAGTGTAGATAGGCTAAATTTCTCTCCTTGGTTTGGTAAATTCTTCATATGTGACATCTTTCCTAAAATTTCAATTCCGGCTCCCACCTTGTTTATGTAGGAAGGAGGAGCCTATGTGATCTCAAGGTTTGTGATCAATAATTGAAAAGATTGATCTCACATTGGGAAACTCTTTGTCTATGGCTCTTCAAATGCTTTCTAGGACTTCATATAGCCATGTTGGGTTCAAGAATAACAAATCACGAGCTATTTAAAACAAAAGCACAAATTACTACGAAATTTTTCCTCATGGCCCATGTAGAGAAAAAACGATTTTATTTTTAAGATTCTATATGATCCGGAATGGATCAATATACAACTTGTCACCTGTTTTGGTATTTTCTAGCTGGAAAATTTGGGGGTATTGCCTTGTAAGACCCATTTTATGAGCAGGTCCCGCTTTGGTGATTAGGATCCAGAACCTTCTAAAGCATGTTTGAAACTTAATGACATTTTGGAGTCAAAACTTTGCAAGCTTAGCCCACAGCCTCTCAATGTTGTTCTACACATCAAGAGCTTTCCAACCATGCAAAAATCACTCAATCAGAGTTTGTATGTGGAAGTCATGCCTCCCACAAGATGACCTATCTTATTGACCACCATGGTACCGAGTGGATGCAACACCAACTTCCATTATTCACACATGTGTTGCTAGTCACGTCTGGACTTTCAAGAAGATTCTAGAGGGCTCCAAAACCCTAACATTAATTGGTAGTTGAGGTATGTAAGAACCTTCGTGCTAAAGCTAGACAGCTATCAGGTTATGTTAAATATTGGGCCACAAGGAAAAGAAGGGGATCCATTCTATGGGTATTGTTATTGTTCCATAGTTGAGCAGAGCATCTAGGAGTGGGATATTGAAGCATAACAAAGGAAGTAGAAAATCCTATAGCAGCCATTTGGGCATCGTACCCATGGCAACTCCATAGTGCACTTTCTTCGTACTTGCATTTAACAACAAAGAAAAGAGCAAGAGTATAGGCCTCACCTTCTAGCTGGGTTTCTCCTGTATTGTGCTTTCCCAGGATACGTCTTGTGTTCATTGTGTGGATGGTGGTGTTATTTGCTTGCTTCTTGCATTGCAGGTTATAAATCTAAAGATCTAAAGTAATAGACCACATAATAAGGGATTTTCAGAATTTTACAAGATCTGTTGTGACAAATTGTTCCAGTGGAATATACACGGCAGTTTACAGATCACTATACTTGCTTGGCACAAAACAAACCAACATGCACTAGAGCTTGGAGACAGGCAACATGCTATCATTAAAGACAATCATTCTATTGACACATGAGATTTTATAGTAGATTGAAATATTCTTATATTCTTGTCTACAAGCTGCACATTTGACTTCAACAATGTTATCATCTGAAGAAGAAAAGAATAATTCCATACATCACTCGTGAAATCCCCACCAAAGGTATTTGATTCTTCTTCGTAACTATAGAAGAAAGATACTTCGGACTCTCCCTTTGCCATGTGCAATTCAAGCCAGAAGCATCAAAGATTTACAGGCATTGATGACCTGAAATAGCCATGCTTTTGCCTGCAAATTTGAGTTAGTGGTGTATTAAAAAGTAAAATTAATAAACCTTTGAAACCTGCAGCAAAATATTCTCTAATGTTGGTTCAGAAACTTACCAGAAAGAATCCTTCTTTTCCTGAGCTAATAACTCTTCAAAAGAGATTTCAGCATCTTCCGTCTCGGACTTTTCTAACAACTGGCCTGTATTGAGCTGTGACTGGAAATGGCTGTGACCATACTCAAGCATCTTCAGGTAGGACCAATGGAATAAGACACGGACACACACATCAAATTGAATATCCATAAGCTAAAAACTAGAGGTAAATATTTAGTTGTACTGAGAAAGGAATGTATCTCCTTAGGTATGACATTATAGACATTTCTATACCATGCAAACTTCACCCAGTCACACAGACATAAAGCTACTTTCGCAAAATCAGAGTCGGTTTACATCAATCTCACTGGGGAAGTTTGCTGGGTGGATTAAAAAGTGTGGCCTAATGGCTTTCTCATCCAACTGGAAAGTATTTACCTTCTGATAGGCTGGAGAAATCTTGAGTTGTTCTTGAAGCCGATTGTAAACTTCGGTGTCCTCCTCTAATCTCTTTTGTTCAGTCTCTAGCCTATATATCTGCATCACTTCATAATCATTGAGTAGAAGGGAAACTTACCAGAGTATAGGAGTAAACATTAACCAAACTTAAAATAGATTTCAAATATCTCATAACATGAAAAGCAATTCTAGATTCCAAAAGGATGGTGAAGAGGATTGCATAACCAGTAATTGTAAAATTACAGTAAAACAAATGAACAAACATTGCTGATTGCAAAAGTGCATTACTACTAACCTGCCCACAAAGGCGATCAAATGATGATTTATCTGCCTTTACTAAAAGTGACTTTGCTATTGTAAACTTGCGTTGAATGGTTTCAGACCTGTGTGTAGTAGCAAACCAGTACAACCATCAGTAAAATCTAAATCCTGTAATAAAAAGGATAGAGAAGAATAAAGAAATAAGGCATACTTTTGCAGCAGTGCAGCTTTTGCCTCCACAAGGCAGTTGGTAAAGCGCCCAACCTACAAATAGAAATTAAAAGATTAATAAGTTAAAAGATCTATTGAGAAAGAAACTAAAGCTACATCTATAATACTCAACCTACACCAGTTCATTTAAGCACCTAAAAATCTCAATATTGTAACCCTGTGCTTATTACGCATCCATGTTCTCACCGTGGCTTGAAAAGTCCACACCGGCTGCTTACAAACTTGTGATCATCAAAATCTATTCATTCACAATTTCGCTAACAAAGAAACCACAGAGATCAATGTAGAGTGCATAACTAGGACTGGTCGAACTGGTTTGATATTTATAAGAAATTCATTTAGGCACCATAAACTTGACACTAAATGAGCTTCCACAGAGAATACCATCAGGTCTTACAGTACGTGAAGAATTGGTTCCTGGGATCTTTCTTATCCTCTTGGTCTAGCAAATTAACAGTACGTGAAGAATTGCTTCCTGGGATCTTTCTTATCTTCTTGGTCTAGCAAATAAACAGAAGCGTTCGCAGAAGACATCAAATAAAGAGCTCAAACTATTAAGCAACAAATGCATCAACAAAAATAGTAATTATTTGTTTTGTAATAATCAACAACTATTTTATTCAAGACTTTCGATATCACTCCACACATGCCTCTTGTAGGAATCTTGACAACATGACCACAGCTTGATAAAAATGTAACCTCTATCATCTTTTCTTTTTTTTTTCATGAATACATATCCCAGGAAAACCCATCAGATACTTTCCCTTCATTACAAGAAGGATGATAACCAGGGTAAACCAGATTCTATAAAAGGCTCAAGGCTTTGTCAGCACAGGACTCAAGGCCGTTACAACAATATACTCATTAAGAGCTCAACATGTCATTTGCGGGAGTTGAACCTGGGCGGGGAGGATAACAATCATGCCTCCCAACCACCTGAGCTAAAACCAATTGACATAACCACTATTTTCTGCCATGCTAGCAATTCCATTTTTTTATACAAAGGAAATTATATTAAAATGTACAATACATACAAAAAATGCAGTGCCCCCCGCTATACCTGGAACTTTGAAGGACTTCTTGGTAGACTGATAAACTAGCTCATAAACTAATTAATTTTTTTTCCTTTCTGTTTTCTTTTTCATCTGATAGTTTCTGAAATCGTCATGTTATCATCTTCATCAAAATTATCATCGGCTATTTGTGCTTGGCCTGTCAATGTTTGAGCAAAAATTGAAGATGTTTGAACTTTAAAACTTTTCTTTAATAATCAATCACAACATATGTTAATCTAATAAACAATTCAATCACATAAGACACAAGATCTACCCTAGGAAAACCCTCCAAATCCGGAGGATGAAAAACCCAGCAATCCTTTGAGTAAGATAGATAATTGAAGAGAATGGTTTTTCAATACATGAGCAGATTGCCTGATAAGAGATCTCAAAGCAGCAGTAGAGAATAGAGATAACATGGAACACTGTATATGCCTTTCCAAGTGCATATCACTTTAATAACAAGCTTACAATCATACAAAAGAGAGGGTAGCGAATGGTTGCGTGCTTTTGGTGCATTGTGAACACTGTGGGCACCAAAATTACTTTACCACATCAAAAACTAGCGCATTCCTTGACTTGGTGACAAATTGACACCCCAAATTCTCTTCCATGCAAATGATATGTCTCTTCCATGCAAATGATATGTGCCTTCCTTCTTTCACTGGGAGTTAACTGCCTTTCACTGAATGTGAACTGACTGAACTGAATGTGAGCTTGATTGAACTGAACTCAATCATGAACTGACTGCTTGAACACTAGTTAGGAGTTTACCTGAATGTCTTTAGTGCTGCAAAATCAGTGCCATCCACGAGCAAATACTTTGCATAAATCAAGGAGTAGATTCCTTATTTAACTGAAACTTGTTTTTCCACAACTAAGATTTAACAGATGTCTTTGCAATTCGAGTTCATTGAAGGACAAACATGGGCAATTCGAATCCTTACTCTTTCTCTATGCTTATCTCATTTATCATTAATTAAATACTGCATGGTCCAAATGTATATTAATTAATTTAACCATCTTATCATATCATACTTAGAAGGATTGTTCCACATACTTGTGATCACACATATTACCCCGGGCCATATAGTCATATTCTGAAGTATATCACTCTATGTTGAATTTTAGCATTAGCATAAATACTTAAAAAATTTGCAAATCAACTTAAATAACAAATGACAAGTGCAGTGAAAACACAATCATCACATCAACACAATACACAAGAGTTTTTCACTGGGGAAACATTCAAAGAACNTGACTTAGAAATTCTTCAAAAAGTTCCTCAAACCCCAATCTGGGTTTAACCACAGTTTACAGTAAATTTTCTCAGTGAAAATCAGAACAAGGGTTTCAAACCCTAGTAACTGAATTTTCCAGATATGACTAGAAAAGATCAGTACTGTCCAAAACAACAGTCTGCTCAAAAATATCAGATCTGCCCAAAAATATCAGATCTGCCCAAAACTGGAAAGAAGACTGCCCGGATCTGAATTGTGGCTGCCCGGATCTGAAGACCTGAAGGTGGTTGCCCTAGATCTGAACTTGGCTGCCCAAATCTGAAGATGGTTGCCCTAGATCTGAAGATCTGAAGGTGGCTGCCCTAGATCTGAACTTGGCTGCCCAGATCTGAAGATCTGAAGGTGGTTTCCCTAGATCTGAACTTGGCTGCCCAGATCTGAAGATGGCTGCCCAGATCTGAACTTGGTTGCCCAGATCTGAAGATGGTTGCCCTAGATCTAAACTTGGCTGAAGATGAGGGTTTGGTAAAACCTTTAAGACAGAAAAGATAAGAAACCCTAGCTTAGGGTTTGTCTTCAATGGAGGATGACGATGCCCTAGCTAGACTCATCGATGCTAGAGCACAATCACAGAACCTTGAGCAGATGTACCTGTGAGAGCAAGTGTGTGTAATAATGAATTGACTTTATCTTCTTTTATAGCCTTTAGTCACCTGTAAGTGGACCAAAATTAGAAAAGATAAAATAATAATATTTTATTCTTTTTCTAATTTCACTTTTACCTTCTTACCAAAAAGGTCTTTTAAGTATTTTTTACTTTTACCAAAAGTCCTTATTTATCTTTGACTTTCACCTATGGTCCAAAAGTCCTTATGTATTTTTTACTTTTGACTTTAGCCCTTTCCAAGTGCCCCTATGGTCATTACTTGTGGTCCTTTTAATTCCAAAAGTACATCATCATAAACCCAGAGAGTTACTAATACTTTTATCTCACACTCTGTGTGACACCTAGATCTGGTACTAGGGTAACTTAACCAAAGGTAGCTAATCCTTGGAGAAGTACACAAAGCCCATAGATCAAGGGTCAGAGTGTCACATATGTGCAGACCCAGTCCAGGGCTTACAGTGCCTTTTTGGTAACAGATTAGGTGCCTCAGCCGTGGGCTGCATAATTTGACCCTAGGTCAAATACTTGGTAACAGACCAAGCGCCTCCATTCTCCCAGAGAATGGCTACTCAGAACTATGCTAAGTCTACAAGTACTAGACTGGTCCACATCGTGGTCCCAGACCAGATGTCTACCATTCAATAGAATGGTCACTCAACACTGGGTTGAGTCTACCCAGGGCAAAGCTGGGTCTATATCATGGTCCCAGACCAGATATCTACCATTCAACAGAATGGTCACTCAACACTGGGTTGAGTCTTCACCGTGGTCCCGGACCAGGTGGCCCCATTCTCTTAAGAGAATGGATCTCCATGCTACTCAAAAAAATCAACGCTTCTTCTCAGTGAGAGGCATTATCTGCCATACCAAGCTTGTCACGAAAGTACACAAACTTTGATGCTGACAGAGGCTTGGTCAAGATATCTGCAATCTGTTCATCTGTATAAATGTACTGTAACTTCAGAGCACCTATTTGCACAAGGTCTCTAATGAAATGACACCTCATTTCACTGTGTTTCAATCTATCATGAAACACTGGGTTCTCTGAAAACTTTATGCAACTCTGATCATTGCAATGGATGATCGTTGAGTCAAGCTTTCCCCCAAACAGATCAGATATCAGTTTTCTGAGCCAAACTGCTTCCTTGCAGGCATCACTTGCAGCAATATACTCTGCCTTAGCTGTACTCTGAGCTATGGAATCCTGCTTCCTGCTGGCCCAAGAGATCATTGTTGATCCCGTACTGAAGCAATAACCAGAGGTACTTTTTCGGTTAATTGCACTGCATGCCCAATCTGAATCAGTATATCCAGATAACATTACTCCACTGCTAGAAGTAATCCTAAGCCCATAAGTGTTGGACATGCACTGATTTAGAGCATTCTCTGTGTTTGGTCTCGTATGCATGAGGTGCATCCAAGATTCAAAAAGTTGTCTATACAGAGTAGAGTCCATACTCTGTGAACTGGTAGCTGAGTCACCCAACTTTGTTAAGTTGATGGTCATGGGTATGACCATAGACTTGCAATCCTACATCCCAAATCTTTGCAAGATGTCTGCTGCATACTTTCCTTGTGTCAGGAAGATGTTGCTTGGCTTTTTCCAGTCTTCTAAGCCAAGGAAGTAATGCATTAATTCAAGATCTTTCATCTTGAATTCAGAGGTAAGCTCCCTCTTACACTATTCTATCAATTGTTCAGCACCTGTTAGGAACAAGTCATTTGCATATAGAACAAGTATCAAGACATGATTATGAACAACCTCAAAGTACAAGTTAAACTTAGTTGTACTTTTGGAAAATCCCAAGTCATGGAGCAATCCATCCATCCTCACATACCAAACTCTTGGAGCAGATAAGGCTTTCTTCACCAAGCCTTCAGGTTGTTCAACATAAGCTTCCACCTTATTGAGGAAGACTGTCTTTACATCTGTCTAATGTAACTTCCATCTGAATAATGCAACAAGTGAAATGATGGTTCTAAAGGTAGTATACTTGTCATTACTGACTTTCCTGTTGGTCCAGGAACAACTTCCCACACATCATTCTTCATGATTGACTTGTACTCTTCAATCATGGCATCAACCCATACCTATTGACTTGTTGCTTCTTTGGAAGGTTCTGCACTGTCAAGTTGACTCATAAGAACCGAGTACTTTTGTGGTCTTTCTCTGAAAGTCCCGAGAGGATCTTTATGCTTCTCGACTTCTTGTGTACCATTTCTTGGATACAGAGCTGATCTCCTTTTGTAAGGAGGAACTTCAAGTAGTTCTTTTGATGGACTTTCAGTTTCTTCTGGAACATCTGGAATTTGATCCTCAAATTCCTCTTCCTCCCTCTGAGTTTCTGAAACTGGAAACTCTAGTGGAGGTACTTCATCTTCCTTTGAAAGCTCTTATGTTTGATACACAACTCTCTCATGGAAGACCACATCTCTGCTGACTATCTTCTGTAAGCCTGGAAGTATTGTGCAGTGAAGGTGTTCAAACCTTCTATGACACAGCTCACATGGATCAACTGAATGAGTGGAGTCCTCGAAAACCCTATAAAGGCCTCCCTCTTGAACCCCAATCTGTACTGCAAAGCTTAGGCCTTCATTCTTTGCCCATAAAAGGACTTTCTTGTCCATAAAGAGGAATCTGAAGCCCTTGTCCTCTAAGCTAGCAACAGATAAAAGATTCTTCTTTAAACCAGGAACATAAAGAATATCACCAATATGAAGAACCATAGCTGAGTCAAGTTGAAGTGAAGTTGAGCCAACTCCTTCAATCTTGTAAGTGGAGTCATCTCCAAGTTCTACCTAAGTGGTGAACTTCTTCTTTCTATAACTGGTGAGAGCTCCATGGTTACCTGTCATGTGCCTGGAGGCACCACTGTCCACCAACCAAGAAGTGCACCAATCTAAGAAAGAATCAGTTAGAGCAGAAATCAAGTAGTACTCTCTTCTAGGCTCTTCATCCTTGTTAGCCTTGGTTTTCTTCTTATTCTTCTTTGGTTCTTCATCTTCTTCTTCTTCTTCTTCTTCTTCTGCTTCTGCAGTAGATGCTTGAAACCTTCGCTTGGGTTTCTTCTTGGTCTTCCTACAGTCTCTAGCAAAATGTCCAAACTTGTGGCAACTATAACATTCCACTTTTGACATGTCAAAAAACTTACCCTGAGGTTTCTTTCCCTTCTTTTGCTGAGGGAAAGGCTTCTTGAATTACTTTGCCTTTGCTGCAAGTGCAAGGTTGTCCTCCCTGATTACCTTGCCAGAGCTCCTTCCTTCTTCTTCTATGCAATCATGCCAAAGCCTTTCAAAGGTTGGTTGATTCTCTCGTCCATAGACAGATGCCATGAAAGTTTCCCAAGAGCTTGGGAGACCATCAACCACTGTTTGCACAAGGTCATCATCATCATCAGTAATACCAATAGTCTTACCTGTGCAATCTTTGTGAAGAAGGAACCAACGCTTTCATCTTTGTTCAGCTTCAAAGTTCGTAGCCTCTTCTTCAAGACTCTCTTCTGACTGGGAGCCTTCTTTTCATATAGGTTGACCAAAGTAACATAGCATTCTTTAGCAGTCTTCAAAGATGTGATGTTAGGCATCAATGACTCTCTCACAGAATCATAAACAATTCTTCTAGCCTTACCTTGCTTCCTCTTGTAAGCAAGCCTACCAACATTTGTTGTTGGCTCTTCTATGACATTAAGAACAATGTCATCCAAGCCATTCTCATCTAGAATGGCTGTCAACCTGGCTTTCCATGAGTTGAAGTTGGTTGAACCATAGAGCTTCTCTTCCGATTTGGAACCATTGGCGGCCATCTCTGCCACTTAGTCAAATGTAAGATCTGCAAATCTTATCCCAAGATCTAGTAAAAACAACAGCAATGTCCCTGTGTTTTTACATGCTAAGCTCTGATACCATGTTGAATTTTTGCATTAGCATAAATACTTAAAAAAATTGCAGGTCAACTTAAATAACAAATGACAAGTGCAGTAAAAACACATTCATCACATCAACACAATAGACACAAGAGTTTTTCACTGGGGAAACCTTCAAAGGACAAAAACCCCAAAAAGCATTAGTAGCTCATCTCGTAAATGAGATGACTTTAGAAATTCTTCAAAAAGTTCCTCAAACCCCAATTTGGGTCCATATTTTACAGTAAATTTTCTCAATGAAAATCAAAACAAGGGTTTCAAACCCTAATAACTGAAATTTCCAGATATGACTGGAAAAGATCGATACTCTCTAAACCAACAGTCTGCTCAAAAATATCAAATCTGCCCACAAATATCAGATCTGCCCAAAACTAGAAAGAAGACTTCCCGGATCTGAATTGTGGCTGCCCGGATCTGGAGAATGGTTGCCCGAATCTGAAAACCTAAAGGTGGCTGCCCTAGATCTGAACTTGGCTGCCCAGATCTAAAGATGGTTTCCCTAGATCTGAAGATCTGAAGGTGGTTGCCCTAGATCTGAACCTGGCTGCCCAGATCTGAAGATCTGAAGGTGGTTGCCCTAAATCTGAACTTGGCTGCCCAGATATGAAGATGGTTTCCCTAGATCTGAACTTGGCTACCCAGATCTGAAGATGGTTGCACTAGATCTGAACTTGGCTGAAGATGAGGGTTTGGTAAAACCCTTAAGACAGAAAAGATAAGAAACCCTAGCTTAGGGTTTCTCTTCAATAGAGGATGATGATGCCCTAGCTAGACTCATCCATGCTATGGCACAATCACAGAATCTTCTTTCTTCAACCTTGAGCAGCTAGCTGTACCTGTGAGAGCAAGTGTGTGTAATAATGAATTGACTTGATCTTCTTTTATAGCCTTTAGACACCTGTAAGTGGACCAAAATTAGAAAAAATAAAATAATAATATTTTATTCTTCTTCTAATTTCACTTTTACCTTCTTACCAAAAAGGTCTTTTAAGTATTTTTTACTTTCACCAAAAGTCCTTATTTATCTTTGACTTTCACCTATGGTCCTTTTCATGTGGTCCAAAAGTCCTTATGTATTTTTTACTTTTGACTTTAGCCTTTTTCCAAGTGCCCCTGTGGTCATTACCTGTGGTCCTTTTAATTCCAAAAGTGCATCATCATAAACCAAGAGAGTTACTAATGCTTTTATCTCACTCTGTGTGACACCTAGATCCAATACTAAGGTAACTTAACCAAGGGTAGCTAATCCTTGGAGAAGTACACAAAGCCCATAATTCAAGGGTTGGAGTGTCACACATGCCTAGACCCAGTCTAGGGCTTACAGTGCCTTCCTAGGAACAGACCAGGTGCCTCAGCCATGGGCTGCATAATTTAACCCCAGGTCAAATAATTGGTAACAGACCAAGCACCTCCATTCTCCCAGAGAATGGCTACTCAGAACTAAGTTGAGTCTACCAGTACTAGACTGGTCCACATCGTGGTCTCGAACCAGATGTCTACCATTCAATAGAATGGTCACTCAACGCTGGGTTGAGTCTACCCAGGGCAGAGTTGGGTCTGTATCATGGTCCCAGACCAGATATCTACCATTCAACAGAATGGTCACTCAACACGGGGTTGAGTTTTCACCGTGGTCTCGGACTAGGTGGCCCCATTCTCCTAAGAGAATGGCTCTCGATGCTACTCAGAAAAAACAACACTCTATGGGAACTAAGCCCTAAAGGAGACTTGTAACATTTAGTGACCATGACTAGTAATACATCACATAGTATAACCACTTTACACAATAAAATACACCACCTCACAACATGAGGACATTTGTAGGACTTGATATTACTCAAGTCTACTGTCTTGATATTACTCACAAAACTAACTTGATATTACACACAAGTTTACTATCTTGATATTACTCACAAGCTTTACAACATCACCACCTCAATCATATGAAGATAATTGTAGGACTTGATATTACTCACAAGTCTATTGTCTTGATATTACTCACAAGACTGGAGAATGACTCCTGATGTTGTAATCTCAACACTCCCTCTAAGCGAGTGAGACATTCTCTTCCATAGCAAGCTTATCTCATAAGTGTTTGAACTTTGTCATTGATAGAGGCTTTGTCAACACATCTGCAATCTACTCATCAGTAGCTATGTACTAAAGTTTTACAATACCTTCTAGGACCATGTCTCAAATGAAGTGATACTTCATTTCTATGTGTTTCGACTTGTCATGAAATACAAGATTTTCAAAAAGCTTTATACAACTCTGGTTGTCACACCTAATCATTGTAGGCTCTAGCTTTTCACCGAACAATCCTCCAAGTAGTTTTTTCAGCCACACTGCTTATTTGCAAGCAGTACTAGCAGCAATGTACTCGGCCTCTGCAGTGCTCTGAGCAACTGAACCCTGCTTTCTACTAGACCAAGAAATTATAGCAGAACCCAAACTAAAACCGTAACCGGAAGTGCTCTTCTGATCAACAATGTTGCCACTCCAATTAGAATCAGTGAATCCAAGGAATAACACTCCTCCATTGGACGCATACCTGAGTCCATAAGCAATTGTACCATGGAGGTACCTCAAAATATGCTTACGTGCAACCCAGTGCCTGTGTCTATGATCAGTCATGAACTAACTCAAAATGCTAACCGCATAGCAAATGTCTGGCCTCGAATGTATCAGATACATCAATGAGCCAATCAACTATCTGTATAATGTGGGGTCCACTGGATCCGATTTAGTCTCAGTCTCATGGAGTTTCCTCAAATTGGGATCCATAGGAGTATTCATGGATTTACAATCCACCATGCCAAATCTACGCAAGATGTCCACAACGTACTTCCCTTGAGATAGAAATATCTCATCATTCCTCTGCCAAATCTCAAGGCCTAGAAAGTAGTACATAAGACCTAAGTCTTTCATCTCAAACCCTGAGGTAATCTCCCTCTTACACTCGACAATCAAACTTTCCTCTCTAGTGAGTAAAAGATCATCAACATATAGAACCCATATCAAGGGTTGGTTCTCCACTACTTTGAAGTACAAGTTTGAATTTGCATCACTCTTCAAGAAACCCAATTTCTGAAGATAACTATTTATTTTGGCATACCAAGCTCGAGGAGCTTGTTTTAACCCATACAAGGCTTTCTTCAACTTGCACACATGGGACTCCTTCCCATGTATCACAAAACCCTCAGGTTGCTCAATCTAAACCTCTTCCTCAACCTTACCATTGAGAAAGAAAGTCTTCACATTGATCTGGTGAAGCTTCCAGCCCAATATTGATGCAAGTGAAATAATAGATCTAACAGTGGTATACTTGGCCACTAGAGCAAAAGTCTCCTCATAATCAATGCCCTCTTTCTGAGAGGAACCACGGGAAACAAACCTGGCTTTGTACTTGTCCACAATGCCATGCCATCTGCAGCATGCTTTATCTTGTAAAGCCATTTGGAAGTTACAACCGACTTCCTCTCAGGTCTGGGAACAATATCCCAAACATCATTCTTCATAATAGAATGATATTCCTCTGTCATAGCCACATTTGTTGCTCTGCAACCTCTTCATATGATGAAGGCTCCGAGTCACTGATGTTGCTCGTCAATGCAATACCTATCAGGCTACTTGCGCTCTCTAGAAGAGCCCACTGGTGCTCCATGCTTCTCAGCATCTCTCAATACATATCGGCACCATGTTGACCTCCTCTTTGCAAGAGGTTCAACAACCAATTCAACTGGTTCATCAATGACAGGTAGCTCTGCATGTTCTGATAGATTCTCCCTCTGAGCATCATACGGGGAAGAATCATCATCATGATCTTCTAATATAGGAGCCTCAGCCTCCTCTGTCTCTAGATCACATTCAAGCTCTTTTGACCGCTTGAATGTTGCCTCCTCATGGAAAGTCACATCCCGACTAACCTCAACATGTCTCTCACCAGGTACATAAATTCGGAATGCCTTGGAGGTCTCACTGTAGCCCACAAAAGTTTCCTTTTTGCCAAAAGGTTCCATCTTCGTTCTCTTTTCTTTTGGTATGTGAATATACACAGGACATCCAAATATCCGAAGATATGAAATGTCTAGTTTCTCACCAGTGAATACCTCTTCAGTTGTTTTCTCATCAAGAACTGCATGCAGACTTTTGTTCTATATGTACATTGTTGTACTAGTGGCTTCTGCCCACAAATAAGCAGATAGATCTTGATCATGTAACATGGATTTTGCAGCCTCACAAGCAATTATGTTCTTTCTCTCTGCAACCCCATTCTATTGTGGGTTGTAAGGGATTGTTAATTGTCTCCATATCCTTGTATCACTACTAAACTCTTTAAAAGCATTTGATTCAAATTCTCCACCGTTTTCAGACCTTAGGGCACGGATATGCCTACTTGTCTGATTCTCTACTAAGGCTTTATATTCTTGAAATTTGCTAAAGGTTTCACTCTTAGCTTTCATGAAATAAATCCAAGCCTTACGAGAGAAATCATCAATGAACAATACATAGTAAAGGTGTCCAATGAGGGAAGGGGAAGACATGGGTCCACATACATCTGAGTGTACTAAATCTAAGATGCCTATAGATCTAGTATGGCTGCTAGGAAACTTATTTTTAACATTCTTTCCTAAAGCACAACCCTGACAAACAACATCATGTGCAAAATCAAAACTAGGCATACCTTTCACCATTCGTTGAGGGAAGGGGATGGCATGGGTCCACATACATCTGAGCATGGGTCCACATACATCTGAGTGTACTAAATGTAAGATGCCTATAGATCTAGTATGGCTGCTAGGAAACTTATTTTTAAGATTCTTTCCTAAAGCACAACCCTGACAAACAACATCATGTGCAAAATCAAAACTAGGCATACCTTTCACCATTCGTTGCAAACCAGGAAGTGCTCTAAAGTGGAGGTGTCCAAGCCTCCTATGCCAAAGTTCACATCGGCTGATAGTATGATGTACCATGGTTGAATTATGCTTTCCTAGGACCTTGTAAAGCCCTCTTTCTCGAACTCCAATAACAGTAGCAATATCAATGTTTTGGTTCTTTGGCCATAAGTATGCTTGATTCTCCATGAAGATAACTCAGAATCCCTTATCTTCAAGAACTGAAACAGAGAGAAGGTTCTTCTTTAGGCCAACGACATAAAGAATGTCCTCCACATGTAATGTATCTCCCGAACACAGCTGGAAAGATGTGGATCCAACTACTTGGATCGAATATTTGGAATTGTCCCCCAATTCTACCATGCATGCAAGTTGCTTCTCTTTTAGTTTGGAGATTGCGCCCTTGAATCCTGACATGTGTTTGGAAGCACCACTGTCAATCAACGATGTATCTTCTCCCATGATGAAAGATCATAAAGCAGACACAAGGTAATACTCCCTCCTTGTCCCTTTCTCCTCAGGTGCATTCTTTTGTGGAGTTTCTTCTACGGCAGTGGAGTCATGAAACTTTTATTCATCCTTCTTCTTTTTATTGCACTCTCTTGCAAAGTGACCTCTCTTTCCGCAATAGAAGCATTTAAACTTTGATTTTTCAAAGTTCTTTGAAAACTCTTTCTTCTTCACATGAAAGAATTTCTTGGTAGCAAATGGCTTCCTCGCTTTCTTGGTTCTTGTCGTGAGGGCAAGATTCTCCTCCTTAGTGCACACAACTTTGTTTTAGATGCGCCCCTCTTCTTGGTTGCAATCATGCCAAAGTATTTCGAAGTGGGGTTGCTCTTCTCTTCCATTCACCGTAGCCAAGAAGGTTTCCCATGAGGAGGGGAGTCCATCGATGGTGGTTTGAAGAAGGCCATCCTCATCCGTCTTCACACCGATGCTTGCTAATTGATCCTTCGCCTGTGAAATCTTTGTGAAGAAGAAAGCTTCGGTCTCATCTCTCTCTATCTTCATGTTGTGCAACTTGTTCTTTAAGGCCCTCTTTTGAGTAGGAGCCTTCTTCTCATACAAGTTTGTGAGTGTTTCAAAACACTCATTTTCCGTCTTCAATGGTGTGATCACCGACATGAGGTTGTCTTTCACGGAGTCATATATGATCCTCTTTGCCTTTGCTTGATTCTTCTTGTAATTAATTATCCCTGCATTTGTAGTGGGCTCTTCAATCACAGAGGTCGCAAAGGAATCGAGATCATGCTCTTCAAGGATATTCGGCACCCTCGTCTTCCATGTGTTGAAGTTTGATGTGCCTTCAAGTCGATCTTTCGATCAAACAAATATTGTTGCCATTACTTCAAGCTCTTTGCCCAATACTTCAAGAGTTGCGTAGGTTTACAATGTTTGCACGAAACTAAGTTCTTGCACGCTCTTGCTCTGACACCACGTCAATGTTTGAGCAAAAATTGAAGATGTTTGAACTTTAAAACTTTTCTTTAATTATCAATCACAGCATATGTTAATCTCATAAACAATTCAATCACATAAGACACAAGATGTACCTTGGGAAAACCCTCCAGATCTGGAGGATGAAAAACCACAATTACTTTACCAAAATTACTTTACCACATCAAAAACTAGCGCCTTGCTTGACTTGGTGACAAATTGGCCCCCCAAATTCTCTTCCATGCAGAAGATATGCGCCTTCCTTTTTTCATTGGGAGTTAACTGCCTTTAACTAAATGTGAACTGACTAAACTGAATGTGAATTGACTAAACTGAATGTGAGCTTGATTAAACTGAATTCAATCATCAACTGACTACTTAAACACTAGTTAGGAGTTTAACTGAATGTCTTTATTGTTGCACAATCAATGCCATCCACGAACAAATGTTTTGCATAAATCAAGGAGTAGATTCCTTATTTAACTAAAACTTGTTTTCCCACAACTGAGACTTAACTGATGTCTTTGCAATTCGAGTTCACTGAAGGTCTAACATGGGCAATTCGACTCCTTCCTCTTTCTCTATGCTTATCTCATTTATCATTAATTAAATATTGCATGATCCAAATGTATATTAATTAATTTAGCCATCTTATCATATCAGACTCGGAAGGATTGTTCCACATACTTATGATCACACATATTACCTCGAGCCATATAGTCACATGCTAAAGTATATCACTCTAGGGTTAGCTAAACACTAAAGGAGACTTGTAACATTTAGCGACCATGACTAGTAATATACATCACATAGTATAACCAGTTTACACAGTAAAGTACACCACCTCACAACATGAGGATATTTGTAGGACTTGATATTACGCACAAGTCTACTGTCTTGATATTACTCACAAGACTAACTTGATATTACACACAAGTTTACTGACTTGATATTACTCACAAGTCTATTGTCCTGATATTACTCACAAGACTCGGCTTGATATTACTCACAAGCTTTACAACATCACCACCTCAATCATATGAGAATAATTGTAGGCCTTGATATTACTCGTAAATCTACTGTCTTGATATTACTCACAACACTGGAGAATGACTCCTAATGTTGGAATCTCAACATGGGCTTCTTCAGTTGGGTTCTGAGATATTAGGGGAATTCTTCTACTTTGCTTTCTGTTTTTGGGGACTTCTTTATGGGAGGATTAAGCTTCTCTACATTGTTGCCCCGTTCTTTTACAGGCTCAGAGTCCTATGCTGGATCAAGAAAAGGCTTGAGGTGTGCTTGATTAAGAACAAGCCATCTTGTGGTGGAATCATGGAATAACTTATATTTTTCTGCATTGTCAAGATATTCACCAATTGGATCTTCTTCTGAAAGATTGAGCTTTTTTCCGTCATTTCCCTTAGCCATCCTAAAGTTATTTTTTTGTCCTATTCCCTTATGGAGATTTCTAAGTGATCAGATAGGACATAGGGGTGGCCAATTTCATGACTAACTTCTACATTGGAATTCCAGGTTCTCATTATCAAGGGTTCGATTCTAGCTGAAATTGCCTAGATTTATGGTCACTTCTGCTAGTATCCATATCCACACAAATCTCGGCACAAGAAACAACTCCATGGCCTATCGTATCTCCAGAAACTAAGAAGCATCCATTTTTATTAACAAAGCTCTGCGGGCCCTCTTTGTTCTAGAGGAAAATTGGGAGATTTGGGAGCCTCACCCACAACAAAAGGGTTTCAAGTCTTTTGTAGCCAGATTGAGCCCAGGGTGCCATAATTTCATGGAGGGAAGCCCCAGAAATAAGGACCTCCTTGAAGAACTATTCTTATATCTGCTTCAAACTGAAAAATAATAATAAAAAATTTAAACACCTATTATGCAAAATTTTAAGATTCAATATGCTAAGATAGATAACATTAGTATTCAATACAATTTCACAAAAATAGCATATACAGGATCACTGAAAGAAACACAATCACAAGATAGACACCGATTTATCCTAGGGAACCCTCTAGACGAAGAAAACCAAGCAAAACTTCCTCACTATAGATGTATCAAAAGTACAAAGACAAAACCCCAAACAAGTGCTCCTTCTCCATCCAGATCTCTCTCTCTCTCTCTCTCTCTCTCTCTCTCTCCCCTACGCGCAATACACAAGTGAGTGTGTGTGTCCAAATGAGGAGCACATCATTCGTATTTATACTTTATATTCCACTT
The DNA here is from genome assembly GCA_001517045.1 of Pseudotsuga menziesii. NCBI lineage: Eukaryota > Viridiplantae > Streptophyta > Pinopsida > Pinales > Pinaceae > Pseudotsuga > Pseudotsuga menziesii. The sequence continues at coordinate 39,768 of LPNX010090061.1, read as the reverse complement.
GACTTTTTCCCTAACTAGGTCGGCCCCAAAAAACTTACTGGGACGACTTTACCTAGGAAGACTCAAAACAATATAATATTATTTTCTGGAGGGTTCTATCAACCCGACTTACAACGAAGGTTTTACCTCATGACTCTATGATGACCAAATACAATAGCATCCCGGCGGAGGAATAAAACATCTCCAAATAAATTACAATAATAAATACAACAAAATATTCTTCGATATTACAATATTTCAACACTCCCCCTTAACGAGAAGGGTATTCTACTAACAGCGGCAACATCAAATGTAGGAGCAAGGAGAGAGGGCATCATCAATAGTAGGAGCAAGGAGGGAGAGCATCAACAACAACATAAAGGTGATACATCTATAAATCATTGGAAGTTTTCAACAACATCAGCAACTGGAACGTCTTCAATATCTTCAATACTAGAGCATCATCTTGTACAGCACTAAGTCGTCATCTTTGATCTTCATCTTCTGCAGTACTTGACCACTCGATCATCTACAGCAACACTTGAGCTTTCGATCAATAACAACATCATCTGCAGCAACACTTGATCTTTCGATCAGCAACATAACCTGCAACACACATGATCCAATTACGGGATGACCAATCCCTTTCACTTTAGGACATAAGTCCAAGGATGATGCAATCCTAACCACATCACTAAGACAAAAGTCTGAGGATCACTTTAGGACTAATGTCCAGGGATGATACAATCCCAACCACATCATGTAGACACAAGTCTGTGGATCACTTTAGGACTAATGTCCAGGGATGATACAATCCCAACCACATCACGGAGACAAAAGTCTATGGATCACTTTAGGACTAATGTCCAAGGATGATACAATCCCACTGCAACATCATCAACCACATCTCGGAGACAAAAGTTTGCGGATCACTTTAGGTTTAATGTCCAGGGATGATACAATCCCACTGCAACATCATCAACCACATCTCGGCGACAAAAGTCTGTGAATCACTTTAGGACTAATGCCCAAGGATGATACAATCCCACTGCAACATCGTCATCACTACTCCCCCTTTCAAGGAAGGTCCTTTCAAACCACACCAAGCTTGTCACAGAAGTATTCAAACTTCACTCAAGACAAAAACTTAGTCAACACATCAGCAAATTGCTCATCAGTGCTCACATATTGGAGCTTTATAGCTCCCTTCAGTGCGTTATTCGGTATGTAAAAATATCGGATTTCTATGTGCTTTGACTTGTCATGGAACACTAGGTTCTTCGTCATCTTTATACAACTATGGTTGTCACATAGAATCACTGTGGTATCCAACTACAGGTTAAATAAACCTGACATAAATTTTCGAAGCCATATGGCTTCACAACTAGCATAACAAGTTGCTATATACTCTGCTTCAGTTGTGCTGAGAGCAACACTGAACTGCTTTCTGCTAAACCATGAGATCATGGTGGATCCCAGACAATAACATCCACCTAAGGTGCTCTTCCTGTCTAAGACACTTCCAGCCCAATCTGCATTTGTATAACCATGCAATCTGTAGTCATGATCTCAAAAATAGTATAGACCATAGTCAAGCGTACCTTTCAGGTACCTCATCACATGCTTTGCAGCTACCAGGTGAACACGTCTAGGCTTAACTAGATATTGACTCAGGGTGTTCACAGCAAAACATCTATCTAGCCTAGTATTTGTCATATACATCAACGAACCAATAATCTGTCTATACTGAGTCACATCCACTAACTCTGATAATTCATCGGCTAACAACTTCAGGTTGGTATCCATGGGTGTGGCCATGGCTTTACATTCCAACATATCAAATCTTTTTAGGATTTCCACAACATACTTTCCCTGGTTGAGAAAGATGCCTTCTAGGATCTGCCATGCTTCCAGACCTAGAAAATAGTGCATCAATCCAAGGTCTTTCATCTCAAATTCTTCTGCGAGCTTCTTCTTGCACTCTACAATCTGTTTCTCATTTCCTGTCAGAAATAAATCATCCACATACAGCAATAATATGACAGGTTCATCATCCATAACCTTAAAGTAAAGGTTAGGGTTGGATTTACTTTTGGTAAAGCCCAAGCTCGTCAAAAAGCTATCTATCCTTCCATACCAAGCTCTTGGAGCTTGCTTCAATCCATACAGAGCCATCTTCAACTTACATATGTGAGTCCGTCTATCTTCAACTTCAAATCCATGTGGTTGTTCTATGTACACTTCTTCCTCAATAAAACCATTCAGAAAAGTTGTCTTCACATCCATCTGGTGTAAACTCCACTTCATCATGGATGCAAGTACCATGATGGTTCTAATGAAAGTGTACCTTGCTACTGGCGCAAATGTCTCTTCATAATCAATTCTCTCTTTCTAAGAGAATCCTCTAGCTACAAACCTTGCCTTGTATTTCTCAATACTTCCATCAGTTGCATGCTTTATCTTGTAGATCCACTTAGAAGATACCACAATTTTGCCTTCTGGTTTGGGAACTATATCCCAAATATCATTCTTCATTATTGACTGGTATTCATTCGTCATTGCTTCTACCCATTCTTTCTTCTGTATAGCTTCTTCATAACTGGTAGGTTCTTGATCTACGAGATCACACATCAAAGCCACATAACCAGAAAATGGCTTTGATTTCTTGCTTACTCTTGTGGAGCCTTCTGGAGCTCCATGCTTCTCTGCTTCTTGTATAATTTCTCTTACCCAAGCAAGCTTTCTCTTTCATGACATATTCATAGTAGGAGGTTCTTGAGGTTCTAGCATATCATGGTCTTCTGATGTTTCATCTTCAGGGGAGGGTGCAGCTTCTATATTTTTGGGAGGTACATATTCTCTATATACTTCTTCATGCTGGCACTTTCTGGATCTCTTGAGAGCTGCTTCTTTGTCAAATGTGACATCTCTACTAATCTCCATGTGATGGAATCCTGGAATTTATATTCTAAAGGCTTTGGAGACTTCACAGTATCCAACAAATATTCCCTTCTTTCTGGAAGGGTCCAACTTGGTTCTCTTTTCTTTTGGTATGTGAACATATACTGGGCAACCAAACATCTTGAGGTGGCTCACTTCAGGTTTCTTTCCTATGAACATTTCTTCTGGAGTCTTGAATCCAAGGACACTATGAGATAATCTATTATGTACATAAATTGTCATCCTTGCTGCTTCTGCCCATAGATGCATTGGAAGATCTTGATCATGTATCATTGTCTTCACTACTTCCATAATGGTCCTATTCTCTCTTTCCGCAACACCATTCTGTTGAGGATTGAAGGGAGTGGTTAGTTCCCTCTTGATTCTAGCTTCTTTACAAAAGGCTTCAAAATCTTTTGAAGTATATTCTCCACCATTGTCTGTTCTGAGTGTCTTGATTCTTCTTTCTGAATGATTCTCTATCAAGCCTTTGAATTCCTTGAATTTTCCAAATACTTCATCCATGTTTTCAAGAAATATATCCATGTCTTTCTTGAATAGTCATCAATAAATGTAACATAATATTCACAACCACTCAAAGATGTGGAGGGCATTGGACCACATACATCTGAATAGATTAATTCCAACGTACCTTTAGTCTTTGTCTCACTCTTTGGAAATGGATTCTTGATATTCTTTCCTTTTGCACATCCTTTGCAAATGCCTTCATGATCAATCTTCAAATCTGGTAAACCTGTCACTACTTTGCTCACATGGGGTAGTGCTTTGTAGTTGATGTGAGCAAGGCTCCTATGCCATAATTCACTTGGGATAGTGGTCTCATGAACAAGGGTTGTTTCTGAATGTCCCTTGAGTTTATATAAGCCTCCTTCTTCTTCACCAATGACAACTGCATCTTCAATTGATTTTCCTTTGGGCCACATAAGTACTTGTCCATCTATGAATGCAACCATATATCCTTTCTTATCTAATGCTTTGATAGAAAGTAAGTTCTTCTTCAAACCTGGTACATATAAGACTTCCTTCGTCTTCATGGGGGTTCCAGAATCAAGCTTGTAGCTTGCTTCGCCAATTCCTTTAATAGATTATTGATAGTCATCTCCTAATGATACCTTCTGAGGAGAGTTCTTCTCTTCAAGTTTTGACAAAGTTTCCTTTTGTCCCGTCATGTGCTTTGAAGCACCACTATCAACAAGCCATGTATCTTCTTTAGGTGTCACGGACCCAGAGAGTGCAGATAATAATACATACTCTTTTGCGTCTTCTTCTTTTGCTTGTTTTCTTCGAGGTCCTTCTTCCTCTTCTTCTTCATCTTCATCTTCAGCTAGGTGTGCATGATGTCTTTTGTTGGTGTTCCTCTTCTGGTATTCTTCTTTCTTCAATGGACAATTTCTAGCAATGTGTCCTATCTTGTCACAATTGATACATTGAAAGTTGGAGTAGTTTCTTCTCTAATTGTTTCCTCTTGTCCTTTGGAACTTCTTGGGAGGTTGAGACTCCTCGTGGCTTTCCTTCTTGAAGTTAGATTGACTTCTTCCTCTCTTGGTATGGGTGGCTAGGGATTGATCATCTTCTTTAAGTAGAGCTTCTCTATTGGCTACTCTAGCCTCCTCTTGAATGCAATCTTCTCATACAATGTCGAATTTCATGCTTTCCTTTCTGGCACACATAGTCTGGATGAATGAATCCCAAGGTCTAGTGAGACCATTGAGAGCAGTCATAACTAACTCATCTTCATCAAGGGAGTCTCCAATGGCTTCTAGTTGCTCCTTGAACTGGGAGACCCTTATGAAGTAGTCTTGGATGGATTCTCCTTGGTACATCTTGGTACTCTTCAATTGAGATCTCAAATTCATCTTTCTATTGATGTTCCTTCCTTCATACATTCTGGTAAGCGCATCATACATCTCCTTTGGGGTCTCTTTGGATGACACTTGAGGAATCAAGTGGTCTTTGATAGAGTCAGCAATGATCCTCACTGCCCTAATCAGGTCCTTGTGCTTCTCCTTAACTTCATCCTCTTCAAGTTCTGCAACTTACCAGGAGATGCGCTTGACTGACACAAATTGACTGGTACACTTCGTTTCTGGAAATTCCAGATCTTCACCTCTCAAAATTGACTTGCAAGATTCTGATTTGCAGTTTCTGCAATTTTTTGGTTTTCTGGTTTTCTGGTCCAAAGTCAAACTAGGGTTTGACTTTCGCGGATATCTACCCACTCAAAAATTTTGATTTAGGGCTCAATAGATGCGCCCTAGGGAGGAGCAACTTTCTATGCAATCAGATTTCTAAAATTCCAACTTTGACAAAAACCCTAATTTCTTGTCGGAGGGATAAGAGAGAGAATTTCACCTTGTGAAAATTGTCATATTCAAGCTAGTTCTGATACCATGTTAAGATCCAATATGCTAAGATAGATAACATAAGTATTCAATTCAATTTCACAACAATAGCATATACAAGATCACTGAAAGAAACACAATCACAAGATAGACACCAATTTATCCTGGGGAACCCTATAGGGGAAGAAAACCAAGCAAAACTTCATCAATATAGATGTATCAAAAGTACAAAGACAAAACCCCAAACAAGTGATCCTTCTCCTTGCAGATATCTCTCTCTCTCTCTCTCTCTCTCTCTCTCTCTCCTATGCGCAATACACAAGTGAGTGTGTGTCTCCAAATGAGGAGCACATCACTCCTATCTATACTTTATCTTCCACTTGACTTTTTCCCTATAACTAGGTCGGCCCCAACAAACTTACTGGGACGACTTTACCTAAGAAGACTCAAAACAATACAACATCCCGATGGAGGAATAAAACATCTCCGAATAAATTACAATAATAAAATACAATAGAATATTCTTCGAAGTTACAATATTTCAACACAAGAGAAGAGGTGCACACCACTTAAGAACTCATATAAAATAAGAGAAATAAAATTTAGGTCATATTTAATAGCATGCTCTTGCTTAAAAATGAGACGAGGGTGCCTTATTTATAACGAAAAAGGCTAACTTTTCCCTCCTCTAGGCTGACCTACCTAATTTTGAGTTAAAATGGTCTTTTAGGGTTTGTCACCCACAATATGAGGAGTCAACCTCATAAAACATAAAATAATGATAAAAAAGTGATGATAGCTTTAGCAAGATGAAAAGTTGAGCTTTGAAGGAGGACATCATGCCCCATCTAACCCCAAAAAATGTCGTTTGCCCTCAACGCCCTCGTTTGGCTGGTATGGCCTTCAAAAGATGCTTCTAGAGGTGGACAATTTGCATTTTGACCTAGATGACCAAAGGAAAGGGGTTTATATCAGTGTAGTTTGACTCGGCTCAAACTCGCCGAGTCTGATGAGTATGTCCGAGTGGCAACCAAGCCGAGTACTCGTTGCACACTCGCCGTCCATACTCGCACTCGGTCTTACTCAGCGAAACCGATAAACTCGACGAACTAGGGTGTAAGTGGAAAAGCTGTTTTATTTGGCGTTTGCTGAGTTGGAAAACGCCGTTGACGGGAGGCTTCCGCTTTAAGACGTCACCATTGCCGAGTTCACTTCATTGTGACTGCTTCTCCATTCGATGGGTTCGGGTTCACCATTGTTCTAACTTCTGCGGGTTCAACATTGTTCTGCAACACCTTCGGGTTCACCATTGTTCTGCGGCCGACTTCTTCTCCACCTTCAATGCAGGCCGCAGGTTTCACACTTCACTCGCAGGCCGCAGTGTTGAGTAATTGGGCGGCACGGAAGGGTTCACGAAAGGCTTCTCATGTTCAGGCCGGTCCAGCGTTGAGGGTCGTGAGGTTAGTATTTTTACGGTTTTTTTTTTTAATTTTAGTTTTTTTTTTTTCTAGTTGTAAATGTTTTTTATTAAAGTTATATTTTGTGTTTTTTATAATGTTAATGTTAATTTTTAAATGTTAATTAACATTATAATGTTAATGTTAATGTTATAACGTTATAACATTAAACTAAAGTTAATTTATGTTAATTTTTAATTTTTTATGTTATAACTTATTAGGCTTTTTATGTTAATTTTTAATTGTTTTTTAATATTTGTTAAGTTTGTTAGTTTTTGTTTTTTTTTTAAATTTTAGTTATGTTTTACTTTTAATTTTTTAATTTCTTTTTTAAGTTTTTAATGTTTTTTTTTTTTTAATTATGTTAATTTTTATTTAAGTTTTATAAATGTTGTAATTTTTTTTAATGTTTTTGTTAGTTTTTATTTAAGTTTTATAAATGTTGTATTTTTTTTTAATGTTTTTGTTAGTTTTTTTTATATTTTATTTGTGTTTTGATTTTTAAACTTTTTAAATGTTATTTTTTATAGTTTTTATTATTTAATGTTTTTTTTTTGAAGTTTTTTATGTTATTATTATTATTTTTTTTATTTTTTTTTAATCTTGAATGGCTTGCTACATGCCTGTGGGTTGTGATGGCAGCCTGCCATCACAGCCTATAGGCCTCCCTCCCAAATTAATTTAATGTATTTTAAATCAATTTAAATTGTTTTTTACTTTTTCTAATTTACACAAT
>LPNX010090061.1:0-32201 GCA_001517045.1 Pseudotsuga menziesii | reverse complement strand
TCAAATAAAATTCATTCTAATTTATTTTTTTCTACTCAGGGTTCAGATCCATGGCACCTAGGAGAACACCTAGAAGGCCTCTTGATAAAGCATGGGAACATTGTGTTCGGGTGGTCCTAGGGAAAAACAATCAAGTAAAGTGCAATTATTGTCCGACAACTATGTATGGGGGCATAAACAAGTTAAAACACCACTTAGCTCGAGTTGTGTGCAAAGATGTCATTGTTTGTGATGGTTGCCCTAAAGAAGTCACAACGGAAATGCACGCTGCTTTGGAAAGTATCAAAGAACAAAATGCCAAAAGATCTACGCTGAGGTTTGAAACTGCAGGGATTGGTAAATCTCCAATGGGACCTTGAGAGCAGTCAATGACAAATACAACAGTGGCAAGTTGATGACAATAATGAGCAATTTGACAAGTGACTTAACAATGATTACTTAGATGACGGCCTTGATGTGACAAGTGACAGCTAAATGCACAAAAGGTTTGACCTGACAGAGATAGCGAATGTTTGATTTGATAGTGGTGTTCAGCTAATTGAGTTGATGAGAGTGATCAGTATGTGAAGACAAGCTGGCTCTTGCATTTCTTCTTAGTTGGAACTAAGAAAACCAAGTTGGGCCTTAGAATAGGAGTTGGTGCTCTTCAGTTAGTTGGTGTTGATGTAATCGCGAAGATTGAAGTCTTCATTATAATTCATATTCAACTATAAAAAAGTTTACTATATTTGTCTTGTGATGTGTCTCCATTGATTAATGCACTTGGTAGCTTAATGTGATTGATAAACTCTGCTTAAGTTTTGAAGTGAAATTGTTAAGAGTGCTAACACACTGATTCACTCCCCCTTCTCAATGTGTCATTGTGTCTAACAGTTGGTATCAAAGCAGACCTTCACCACAAACCTTACTAACTTGAAGGAGATCCATGGCCACACAATGGATCCAAAAGCAGAGTCCCCCAACGATTAAGTTCCAGTATGATGTGACAAATTACTTTGGATGGAGAAGCAAAATGAAAGCTAATCTGAAGAAGTTTGGTGTCTGGGAGATTGTGATCAATCCACCCATTAGGTCCAACAAGAAGACCAAGGCAACTACACAACAGGATGCTAAAAAAGACAACACCATTGCCTTGAAATTTCTTATGGATGGACTCTCAAGCTCTGTCAAAAAAAGCGTAGGAGATAACACTTCAGCCAAAGACCTATGGTTTCAGCTAGAAAATGAATACCAAAAAGAAAACCAAGACATAAAAATGGAAATAGAATTCAAGTCCACTGAAGATCTGAAGAAAGAAGAAGGGAAGTGCAAGCTTTAGACATCAGTGAAGGTAAAGATCGTTTTGATTGCAGTAGCTTTGATTGTGATGACATTGAAAATGATCTTGAAGATGCTAAGAAAGATTTCCTAGCACTTTTTTTATGGATGTTGATCTCAAATACAATTTGAGGCTCAAAATGAATATTTTGGGGTCCTTCGAAAAGTACCATGAGAAGTCAATGGATCTGCTCAAGAAACTCAATCACAAGAAGACAAGTTTACAAGATGAGCTAGAAGACAAAGTAGATGAAATTGAAGGATTAAACACCAAACTAATTAGTCAACAAAGAGACTCTAGTGAAAACCCAAAAGAGCTTGAAGAAACAAGAAGAGCCAATATTGATTTGAAGACTCGACTGGATGAAGCCAAAAGAATAGAAGAAGTGTTGAAGAATTAGTTGGATGAAAAAGAGATGAGGTTCCAGAAGCTTGAAATGGAGGTGGTTGAATTCAGGAAAAAAGACAAAAAATATAATGCATATGTCAAGTTCAAAAACAACCCAGTCATCTTAGATGAGATCTTGGATTGTCAAAGATCTTAATTTGGCAAATCTGGTCTTGGTTACAACAAGGAAGCAAACAATTCTAAAGTTGGAACATGGACCCCTGAAGCAGGCCCCTCATTCTCCAAAAATGAAAGCAAAGTTGCTCCTCGTGTACTTGCACATGACAACAAAAACTTTAGGAGATCAAGAAGGCATCAAGAACTTGGTCCTACTCCTTAAAACAGATTCAAAAGGGAAGCAACTCCAAGAGGGATTCAAGAATCCAGGTATGCAAGTTATTTCAATGGTTATTGCTTTTCTTGTACTAAATTTGGTCATAAGGAATTGGATTGCAGATCTCATGCAAAAAGGGTGAATCTTGATCCCAATGATTAACACCTAATCACGTAGTTAATCATTATTAACTGAATCTTGTCAATTAATGAACATTGAGCTCTTCTTTACTTAACTAAATGTTGATCATTAATAGTTCAACTGATGCTTTAACTAAAGCATTGATTGAGGCATTCATATTTAACTGAAGCTTTATAACTTGAGTTCACTTCGAATTCTCTTTCTCTCGTAATATTTTTACTGCTTCTCTCTTTATCTTACTGCATGGTCTATGTTTAATCATCTATCATATCATATTATACTCAAAAGAATTGTCACACATATTGGTGATCATATATATTACCCCGGACCATATAGTCATATGCTAAAGTAATCCACTCTAGAGGTGATGAGTCCCTAGAGGAGACTTAATAGCTTTATCCATCTCGAATGACCATGGTTAGTAATACATCACATAGTATAATCTCATTATTTGATACAACATAAGTCTTAGCTTGATACAACACAAGTTATATGGTCTTGATAAAACACAAGACTCCAATCTTTATACAACACAAGGTTCCGACCTTTATACAACACAAGATCATAATACAGGCATCTTTCATGAGTAGGAGACTTGATACAACACAATGTCCTAGCTTGATACAACACAAGCTTCATGAACTTAATACAACATAAGTTCCAGACTTGATACAACACAAGTCTCTTAACTTAATACAACATAAGTTTCTGAACCTAATACAACATAAGTTTTGGACTTGATACAACACAAGTCTCATGCAGAATGACTCCTGATGTTGTACATTTAACACTCCCTCTCAACGAGGGAGGCATTCTCTGCTTTACCAGGAATTTCCTGCCAAGCTTGTCTCAGAAGTGACTCAACTTCATTACTGACAACGACTTGTCCACAAATTTGCAATCTGCTCATCAGTAGTTATGTACTGAAATTTCATTTTACCTGACCATGACTCTGATGAAGTAAAACTTCATCTCAATGTGTTTTATCATAACACATGGGCTTTCTCGGAAAGCTTGACTATTAGCACCTAATAATTGTAGGCTCAAGTCTTTCGCCCTAGTAGGTAGCTTCCCAAGCTACACTACTCCTCAGCATGTAGTACTATCCGAAAAACACATTTGCTTCCGTAGTACTCTCGAACATACATCTTGCTTCTGTAGTACTAGTCGCAATACACTTAGCTTTTGTAGTACTAGCCGCAAATTACATCGCTTATCTCAAGCTAAAACAATAGCTAGATCGCACAATCATATAATAGGTCTACCATGTATCAAATACAATAAAGAGTTTATTCTAATGTACCTTAAAGGTACTCAAACATATGCTTGGTAGTAAGCATAAAATACAACAGGTCTGTTCAAAGACCAACCAACTACTTACACATAGTAGCATCATCTGGATCCGATCCAGAATATAGTTTCTCAAAAATGGAAATCATGGACTTTAAATCCATGATATACAACATTATACAACAAATGTGTAATATCATGCAAAAAGAAAGTCTCATCTTTTCTTTCACTCTTCAACATTTGTTGACTTCTTGAATCTTCTGCCATTTGGAGAAGTTCTCTGTGATGTTCTTCGAGGCCTGGTCACTTTCTCAGTGATTCTTCTCTTTAAACTGCAGCACCCCAACTACCTCTCCAAGAGGTTTTAAGTGTTCTCTGACAGTCCAAACTATAACTTCTTCAGTATCAATAGTCTCTGAGACATTGACCATGTCTCTGCTCATGTGGATTCTCTCCACAAAGTATCACAGCCCCTGGCTGCCTGAGTCATGTACCATGACTAACTGGTGGAGACTTTATCTGTCGTCGCCTGTGAAGACACATCAATACTCCCTCTTCAACTAGAGGAGTTTTTACGTACTATACCAATCTTGTCTGAAATAGAGGCTTAATAAAAATGTCGACAATGTTGTTCATCTATGGATATGTACCATGTCTCAAATATCACTGACTAGGAACCTCATAAAGCTTTACTGCTTTACAACATGCTTTATCTAGAGGAACATATGTGATCTTTCCTCGATCACTATACTAGTCGGATTTCATATATCTTTGAAACTCTATTTCATTGACCAAGACATCTGAGTCCACACACACTTGTACCAAGTAGGTTCCACAACACATACTTTGTTGTACATGTCTATGTATAGACTATAAAGCATATAATCGATCATGCAACCTATGACTAACCAAATACATCTCAACTGACTTGAGATCCTCCAAATATGAAATAAGAATTATAAATTTCAGGTTTATCTTCATATGTGTGGCCATGGATTTATAGCCCATCATCTTGAAACTCGTTAGGCTCTTTACTGCACATTTTCCTTAACTAAGGAAAATCTTTGTCTGGTGGCTGCCACACCACTAATCATAAAAATCGTAACAAGATTCTTGAATACAATTCTCAGCTTCCTTCTGAATACGAGCATTATGCAAGTCTCCTCTTAACAGAAGATACATCAACCAGTTTTACTAATTCTTCAGGAGCTAGCGAAACTAGCTACTCCCTCTCACCATCAGGATGTGAGAATCATAATCTGGGTCCTCCATCACGAAGACTTCATGCTTATCTATGTCTAAAGCTCTTATTGACACATGAAGGTAAATAAGATAATTTAATTATCTTCAAGAGTCTTTACATCTCTCAAAAATTAAAATAGGATTAGGGCTTCCATTCTGACTTCTTCCTAATACATAGGAACCTCTCGATCTGCTACCAAAAGCTTCTTACTTCACAACATCCCGCTCTCTTTTAAGATCAGCCATCAGAATTACTCTTCATTCAATCAAGTTATTAGCAACCTTCATAATCCAGAACAAACAAACACACACTGACATGCAAAACATTTTAACCAATGTTTCAGTATAACCATATCTCATGAATTTTAATCACATGAATACTTCAATGTATTTGCAGTGGTTCATATACATATGTACACATTAAATCGAAACAAATGTTTCGACGTAACCCCATTCATATTCCATGTAATGTTTTGCAGTTATATATCAATCTTATATTTATATCTCATGAAAATATATAACCCCTTATTCTTCTTAGCATGAGTTTTCTATTTACCAATAAATAGAAAGATTGAAACTTATATTTTTATTCATATTCATACCATAACATCATTCATAATCCCAAGAATACAAATTGTAATAAAACAAAATCTGAATTTATAAAAGCAGATGATAATCAAATAATCATGTAGCCCTACATTCATATATCATGAATAATCATGCAACTCTATATTCATATCTTTATGAACAATCATGCAACCCAACATTCATATCTCATAAATCAATCATGTAGCTCTATATTCATATCTTATGAAACAATCATGCATGCTCCCCAATCATGCATGCTTTATATTCATATCTTTATGAATTTTGTTATTTTCCAATAAAGGAAAGATAATCAACATATGTGCTCACAATTCCTAATCCCGGGAATATGAATCTCTATATGACTGTAATGAAAACATTCAAAAGCATATAGATCTAAATAGCATATAATAAAAAATGCAAGTACTTATCTTTTAATATTTTGTGTGCTCCCTCTTGATCTCTTCTTCCTTACAGAGATTACTGGAGTCCCTCGGTATTGATCTCTTTGCAAATTTGAGTGCATGCAGGAAATAGTGAATCTCTACATGGAGAAACTGGATCCCACGCAACCTGGAGTGAATGCTCTTCTTCAGGAAAAACTTCTTCCAACAATCATCCTCTTCTTTGGATGAGTTCTAAACTCTAAGAGGCTCTAATTATACATAAGATCCATTGAATAAAGATAATATCCAAACCACAAATCCTTGGGTCATTCAACCAATTAGTCAAGTTTTGGAAAGACGGACATAACACAAATTCTGAGAATTTCATCTTCAATGACCTAATCGTATCTCTCAAACAGTTGTGAATTTTTGAAATCCGCTCGCGACTAAGCTAAATCAACCCATTTGGGAAGTGGGTTTTCAACGATTTTATCTGATTCCTCACAACAGATTGATCAGAAATGCTCCATGAAATTTGTCTCCTGAAAAGTGACAGGAATTGTGCATATTGACTTGCTCTTTAATTCGCCCTTCATTGGACAAAGGTTCCTCACTCACTGAGGTCACGTAGGCATCTAGGTCATGCTCCTCAAGAATGATTAACACCCTTTCCTTCCATGTGTTGAAGTTGGAAATACCTTCAAGTCGATCTTACCGTTGGACGAAAATCGATGCCATGGCTCCAATCTTTTGCTCAATACTTCAAGATCTACGTAGGCTTTAGTTGTTTGCGCAAACTAAGCTCCTGCACGCCCTATGCTATGAGATACCATGTTAATGTTTTGAGAAATAATAGAGATTCTTGAACTTTAAACTTTTATCAACGATATTTTGAGGACCTGTAATAATTAACAATTCAATCACACACAATAATTCATCCACAACACAAGATGTACCCTAGGGAAAATCCTCATAACAGAGAGGATGAAAAAACCCAGCAATTCTTCAGAGTGTAATAGATAGATTGCAGACAATGACTTTTACAACATAAACAAATTGCCCAATAAGAGAGAATACGGAGCAATAAAGAAGAGAGATCAATTGTTACAACTGTTATGAACTTGCCATATGCCTAGCATATTAATAACAAGCCATAATGACTGCCATGCAAACCCTAGAGATGGCTGCATGAGAATTATCTACACATGCATTACAATTTCGAATTATCTTTTTAGAATAATCAATCCATGCATTGAATCTTCATCATGCACAACTAATGCGCCATACCTTCAATCATGGAAATAAACTGATAGTTAACTGACATTGGAGTGAACTCAATCTCTAACTGAATATTAATCACTTAGTTAACAGGCTTCAGCCCTGGACTTGATACAACACAAGTCTCGTGGAGAATGACTCTTGATGTTGTATATTTAACAATTTCAGTAACAAATAGTCTTTGACTAGTGGCATATAATACTTAATCAATAATGTTGTTTTGGCATCATAAAAATCGCCATGATACCCTCGAGTCTCAATGGCGTTATTAATTGTTGTTAATTTCTAGCAACAACTTCTCTTTTCTCAAGTATTTGTCATTTCATTTAATGACCATATAACATAGGGTTGTTCAACTGTATCTTAAGGCAGTGAAATATCACTAAGATTTAATAGTCAAAGATTTTCAGCGATCTGAATGGCGAAAAAAAAGTCATTGCATAGTCTCCATATGATATTTTAATTGTGTTGGCCTCTAGCTTTATTTGGACATTTTCATATATGGGTAAACCAAAAATTAAATGAGACTTATCCCTAGTCAACCCTAAAAGTTCTGAGGAACTCACATAGTCAAACATAGGAGAGAAACAACACACAATTTGATCTACCATTGTCTTCACCATCAACCACATCTTCATCATAACTTATTTCATGTTGCTAACAAGAGTGTGGCAAACTTTGCTCAATGTTTCCATTTTTTCTCCTATAAAAGTTGTTATTTCATTCAATTTAATCTCAAAGCAAGTAGGAAGTGATTGGAACTTCTAATCCTTTGCTCCATCCAAAACTAATGAGCGTCAGTAGAAAGTGGGGCTCTCGTGTTGCTTTAACTGATCATTGGCCCTATTGTTAGAACACTTTGCATGATAGTTCAGTGTGCTCGCCACTCCTTAAACAAAACTTTCCACACTACACCTATCAACTCCACTAATAGTGTTAAAGAAACTATTATTCTCCATGATGTTTCCAGCAAGGCCAAAATCTTGTAGATGGCTCTTGTATGACAACGCTTGAATAATTTTAAGAAGTTCACTCTTCTCAAGATGGCATTTGTTCATAATCAATATCTTCAAACGACAACATTGTTTTGCAAGAAGGTTTTCCAATGCATTGGCTCCTTCTTCATATTCTAACGATGAAGCATAACTCAAGAATTAAAGTATACAATGAGGGAAACATTTAGATCCTCCTTATCTCAATGGGATTCTTCGTCGATTTTACACAAAGATTCTACTCTTCGTAAGTCCACAACAACTTCCAATACTTACATACCACCCTTGCAATGAAAACATAGAGCTTAGCCACATCAAAGGAGAACTCCCAAATCTTAAACACACCTAACTATAAGCTTCAATCCATCTATACATAACTCTAAGAATGTATTACAAGTTTCTTTGGACTTTCTATGGAGGAATAAAGCACAAACTATGAGGTGGCAGTCTCCTTTTGTACTTCGTTGATTGCCTAAAATCCTATGTGTAGCCTTGGTCCTCATTAATCTCTTCTACATATGCTCTTCATTGTTTCCAATAGCCTTGTTACTACATGGCACAACTTGATCTTTGGATCTTCTAGTTGTTCTTGTGCCACTTTGTCCTACTTTGGAAAAAGACTATAATATCATTCCCTAGCATGCTTCCTTATAGATAGAGCAAGCATCTTCATGAACCAAACTATGTCTTAGAATGAACTCAATGAAGTTGTCAACAAAGAATTGTGGCCCATAACCACGCTTCCAATAAAATCTAGGAGCATGCATTTTACATAAATCATATTGCGATTCATGTGGAAATCCCAAAATGTGTGAGAAATTTAAAGAACCAAGCAATTCATCCCATTCTTTATAAAAAAGAGTCATTCTCCATACTTCTACCGAAGTGTGGAGTCGCCAAGGTGAACCTGAGACACCTTCGAAGATACTTGCTTTTACCCCTATAAACAACCAGTCTTCAAAATCTGAAAAGGAACAAAGGCTTCATCCCTTCATGTAGTCACCATGTGAGACACAAAATTTACAATAGCAACCTTCCACAAAATGTCAAGAGCATGGTCTTCAAATTTTCGAGAAAAGAGATTTATTGCTGGCAGCGTCACCAAAAAGATGTTACCCCTCATTTTGCATGAAGCTTTATTTATGATTTTTATCACAAAGCAAATAAACAGATTAATGGGGTTGGATCATGTCTTGGATCATGATGGTGGTTTTATGCTTCATGCTTTGATGATGCTTCTTCGCAAGATGGCCAGCTATTTGACTACGACCATGGTGACATATAGAGAACTATAAGGTTTTGACTTCTTCTTGTGTCTAGTCTACACACAAAAAGTCCAAAGAAACTTGTAATACATTCTTAAATTTATGTACAAAGAGATCAAAACTTATAGCTATGTGTGTTTAAGATCTGGCATTCTTCCTATGATGTGGTTGAGCTCTATGTTTTCATTACAAAGATGGGTTGTAAGTATCGGCAACTGATGTTGACTTATGAGGAATAAAATCTCTATGTAAAATCGACCCAGAATTTCCATTGAGATAAGAGCATCTAAATGTTGCCTTCATCGTATACTCTAATTTAAGTTATGCTTCATCGTCAAAACTATGAAGAGGGAAAAAATGCATTGATGCACCTTCCTGCAAAACAATGTAGTCGTTTGAAGATGTTGATGATAAACAAGTGTTATCTAGGGAAGATTGGAATTCTTAAAATTATTCAGCCAATGTCATACAATAGTTATCTACAAAATCTCTGCCTTATTGAAAACATCATAGAGAATAATAATTTATTTAACATTGTTAGTGAAGTTAATAGGTGCAATGCAAAAAGTTATGTTCAATGAACAATTTGCATGTTGCACTATCATGTGGAGTCTTATAACAACACGGCCAATGATCAATCAAAGCAACACAAGAATCCCACATCAATTTTGGATGGAGCAAAGGATCAAAAGTGCCAAACACTTCCTACTTGCTTTGTAACTAAGACAAAGGTAAACCAAATGGTGTGAATTGTTCCTCTTAGGTCTGATTGTGGGAATTCCTTAAAGCCTTTAGGGCTAATTAGGGACAAGTCTCATTTAATTTTGATTTACAAAAAAATGAAAATATCTTAATAAAACCAAAGACCAACACAACTAAAATATCGTATGAAGAGTATGCATATGAGCTCTTTATCTCAATTCAGATGGTTGAAAATCTCCAGCTATTTGATCTCAATGATATTTCAATACCTTCATATATAGTTGAACAACTCTATGTTGCACAATCATCAAATGAAAGGGAAGATATTGGAAAAGGGAGAAATTGTTGCCAAAAATCAGCATCGATTAATAATGCCATTGCGACTCAGAAGCATCATGGTGATTTCAAATATGACAAAGCAGCATTATCAATTAAGGCATTATCAATTACCGATTAAAAACGATTTTGTACCGAATTCATCAGTAGGGATGATCTGGAGCATTCATGGCAATTGAAAGCATAGTTTGGGTGCAAAATTTACAGTAGGTAGCAGCGTGATTGTTCGTTGTTTTCAAACAATCATTGAAGTGGGCCAAAATTGCGACCAAAAAAATATTAGCAGAATTAGATCCTAGGAAAGTTCGACGTTGCAGAGTCATCATTGAATTGCCAAGTCGTGAGACAAAAAATCCGCGTTCAAAGTCCTAAGAAATCATCATGCTCAAGATGGAAACCCCCAATCCGATGAAAGAACTAAGTAAATAAACCATCACATGGTTTGCCCTGTTTTTATGAATTTTCTAATCAAATCGTTTGATCCCTCCCAAACCATAGATATCCAAAGGAAAAAGAAAACGCAAGAAGCTACATCATTTGCAAGGTTCGCTTGGAAAGATGGAAAAAGATTTCATTATGGTAAAACAACATCAGACCCTAAATCTGAGCCAAAGCAAGAAAGGGTTGCATCCATCAATTGGGAGGATAACATAGTGATTATATTCAATAAGGCATGCACTACAATTCGTTTATGTGGCTAGCACCCACTTGAAACGGGTCGAACACTGTTTTATTGTCTTTTGGTATAAATCGATCATGTTTTCGAGTAGTGTTAGCTTTCGTATGAAGTTATCGTTCCACCCTTTTGACTGGATCAAGGATAGCGTTCCCTGTTGTTTTGAGGAGCTATGGAATAGTTGGAGCATTGGACCACTTAACTTGTGGAAAGTTGTTAGTTGTGCATAAAGATCTATGCGCATGGACTTTTTTTAGAGTTGTTCTACGCAAAGCCTTTCATTAATCTTAAGAGTAGCCAATAGGCATCAACGAGGTGGTTTCTAAGTGAACACCATTTAGTTGGTTATCATTTAGACCCCTTCTATTGAGGCACTTCCTTTTGTAAAAAAAAAATTGGAAGTTGATTGGTTAAATTTCTTTGTATTGTTTTTCACCTGATGGAAGCGCCCCTCATTCTTTGGAGTCTCATGTTGTAAATTTTCCTTTAATATTCAAACTAGGGCTAAACAGTGCACTCAAAATCTCTACTGATAACCACACATGAATATCTTTTACAGTATGCAACAGAATATAAAACTGAGAAATAAATCACAATATTGACACTATTATTTTGGGTATGGAAACCCCCAAAAAACCCAAGATGGGAAAACCGGTGTAGCAGTCATATATAGATTTTATTATGAGAAAATATGGAACTTTCACAATCACTACTAATCACCCAAACCCGGTAAAGCAATTCCCGATAGAATCACTGGGGAAAAACCCAGCTAAACTTCCAGCCCCTCTGCGTGACTGTACGGCCAAGTGTACGGCCTCCCACACGTGCGGATCCATACGGTCGTAAGGTCCTTGCACATAATCCGTACGTCATGTACGAGAGCTATACAGAATCCATACGACATGTACGGCAACTATACAGAATCCATACGGCCTGTACGACCTTCCTCTATAGCTGCTGCCTGTCGACCCGTGCGACCTTTGTCCTGCCTGGTAGCTCAGTGATCCTGTTCTCTCGCTCCTCCATCTTCCCAGCTAAATCCTGTGTCTGACTTTCTCTCCATGTCTGTATCATGTCTCTGTCGAAATACAAGTGTGTGCGTGTCCTCTCAACCAATTGACCTTTCTTTTATAACTTTACGTAAAGCGAAAACCCTAATTTCACTTTCACTTAAAGTCAATAAATAATTAGATCACTTTAATTGTTTTCCAAAGTAAACTTTGGAAAATTAATTAAATACCACTGGTTTCCTAATTTAAAGTCTTTTGCATGCAAGGACACTTGCATGCAGGAAGACCTTCCTTGTTGCTGCTAATCTAACACTCCCTCTCAACGAGGAAGGGATTCAGTAGCAACCCCAACTTATCCCAGAACTTCACAAAACTCTGTCTGCAAAGTGCCTTGGTGAAAATGTCCACCACCTGCTCATCTGTCTGTGTGTACTCCAACCGAATGGTTCCTCTCTGAACACAATCTCTCAAGAAGTGGTACCTGATGTCTATGTGTTTGCTTCGGTCATGGAACACTGGATTCTCAGATTGTCTGATGCCACTCTGATTGTCACAGCAAACTACTGTAGCCTCTAGCTCACACTCAAACAACCCTGATAGTAACTTCCTCAGCCACATACCTTCACAAGCAGCCCTGCTACCTGCCATGTACTCGGCCTCTGTCGAGCTCAATGCAACTAACTTCTGCTTCCTGCTGAACCAAGAGACAACCCCTGACCCAATGCTGAAACACAAACCTGAAGTACTCTTCCTGTCCTCTACACATCTTGCCCAGTCAGCATCTGTGAAACCTGTTAACTGCACCCTCCCCCTGCACTCATAAACCAATCCATACTTCATTATTCCTTTGATGTAGCGAAGTATATGCTTCGCAGTCGTCCAATGCACTCTCCAAGGATCCGATAAGCTGACGATACAAGATAAGATCAAATTCGTCTAAACCTGATGCATCAATCTTTCTCCAGTTGGAAACTAGAGGTATGGCCATAGGCTTACGGTCCTCCATCCTGAATCTCTTCAAGATCTCCACTACATACTTCCCCTATCCAATGAAGAAGCATCCATCTCTCTGCCAAACCTCCAAGCCCAGAAAGTAATGCATCAATCCAAGGTCTTTCATCTCAAACTCAACTGCAAGGTTGGACTTACAGTCTCCAAATAGCCTCTCATCTCCTATCGAAAAGAGATCATCCACATATAAGACCAGTATGAGAGGCACCTCACCTGTCAAGAAGTACAGGTTGTGGTCAATTCACTCCGCTGAAATCCCATCTCTCGTAGATAGTTGTCTATCCTTAAGTACCATGCTCGAGGTGCCTACTTGAGCCCATAAAGAGCCCGATGCAGTCTACATACATGCGTCTCCCTATCCTCCACATCAAACCCCTTTGGCTACTCAATATATACCTCCTCCTCTATCACTCCGTTGAGGAAGGCAGTCTTGACGTCCATCTAATGGACTCGCGAACCCATCTCTGCTGCTAAAGAAATAATGGTCCAAATGGAAGAATACCTGGCAACAGGGGAAAAGGTCTCCTCATAGTCAATGCCCTCCTTCTATGAAAATCCCTTTGCCACGAAGCGTGCCTTATACTTTTCCACACTTCTGTCTGTTGCATGCTACAACTTGTAGATCCACCTAGATCCTACCACCTTCTTGCCTTCAGGTCTCGACACAACCTCCCATACCTAGTTCTTTATGATTGAGTCATTTTCCTCAACCACGGCCTCCTACCACACATCATGTTCTGCAACCTCCTCAAAACTAGAAGGTTCTGAGTCAATCAATTATGTCATCAGTGCCATATGACTGAGTCTCTCTGGTGATACACTCCGTCTGAAAGATCTTTGTGGAAGATCAACCTGCCTGGAATCCTGTATTGTGGACCTATACCACTTAGGCCTTGGCCTAGTATCTACCTGTTGCTGCTTTTGAATGTTCTTCTCCTGCTGCTGCTCATCCTCCCCATCAAAGATAGGAGGATCCTGTCCACCTGACTCCCTCTGACTACCTGAGCCTATGCCCTGTGTTTGTACCTGCACTTGTACATCTGGCTCCTCCAACTTGATCCCCGTGTCCTGTATTGGTTGTTGCTCTGCTGGTGAGTCCATAGATCTCTGCAAGGCCCTGTCCTCATCGAACTGGACATCCCCGCTCACAATGATCCACTTGCGAGCAAGAATGTAAACTTTGTATGCCTTCGAAGTCTCGCTATATCCAACAAGTAACCCCTTATCTCCAAAAGGGTCCAGCTTCTTCCTAGCGTCAGCGTGAACATGACAATAACAGACACTACCAAATATGCGAATGCGACTCACATCTGGCCTAGTGCTTGTGAAGACCTCCTCTGGTTTCTTCCTCCCCAAAGTTGTGTGGGGACACCTATTTTGAATGTACACTGCAGTCCTGTATGCCTCGGCCCAAAGGAATAGTGGTAATCCCTGATCAAATAGCATGGCTGCTCCTACCATAGTCCTATTCTTCCACTCTGCAACTCCATTCTGTTGTGGGGTATGGGGCACAATGTGCTCCTTCTTGATCCCCTCGGCCAAACAATACTCCATGAACTCATTGGAGGTGTACTCACCCCCGTTGTCTGTCCTCAACACCCAAATCTTCTTTCCTGTTTGGTTCTCCACAAGAGTCTTGAGCTCTCGAAACCTCTCAAAGACCTCTGACTTGGCCTTCAGGAAATAGATCCAGGTTTACCTGGAATAGTCATCAATGAAGGCTACGCAATGACTGTAATCACTGAAAGAATGGACACTTATAGGTTCGCATACATTTGAATGCACTAAGTCCAAGGGCTCCTTAGAATTGTGCTCACTCTATGGGAAAGGTTTCCTGATGTTCTTCCCCAAAGCACAACCCTTGCAGTGGTTATGCTTCTCCTCTTGTAATTGAGGAACTCCAATGACAGCATGTCTCAAGTGCCTCAGTGCTCTACGGTGTAAGTGTGCCATCCTCCTATGGCACAAGTCACCCTGACTACTGCTGCTGATGTTGTTGCTGACTAGAGCCTTTGTAGGCTCAAAGTGTAGTCTGTACACTTTCCCGCTCCTTCTGCCAATCACCCGATCCAAGCTCCTATTTGACCCCTTGGGCCTGATATACACTCTATGGTCACGAAACTTACCTGATATCCCTTGTCCTCCAGAGTGGAGACTAATATAAGGTTCTTGGTCAGTTCTAGAACATATAACACATCAACAAAAATGAGGGGTTTGCCAGACTCCCTCTGAAATGAAATAGTGCCAACTCCCTGTTATCATGTAAAATGGCACTTCTCCGTCCGAGTACTGACACCCAATGTGTCGGCACACAAAAGGACAAAATGGACTGAAGTAGCCAAAACACTGTAGATGGGCATGACCTTTGATACATCATTCCCTTGCCAGTTGAACCTATTTTTTGTATGGCCATTAAGGAGAATACGCAACTATTATCATAGCAACCCATGTATCATACGCGAGTATTTACATTGCAACTCGTGTATATATCATTAGGACTTGCACCCGCGGGTTTCCTTTAAGCAAGTCACGTATTATACGCGACTTGCCAGTATTAATAGTCGCGTATGCCTTAATCCAAATTTAAAAAATATAAACAGGATTAGTCGAGGACAGTTGGGCCCTTAATCATAACTATCCCAACTTCCTCAACCATCTCAACCTTCGTAACCTCTCTCTTTCCTCATGTATAAATAGAGGGTAGGGGTTGAGGCTCATCAATCATGAGTTATAGAGCAAAGTTATGCTTGTGGTTTGCTTTTTGATATCTTGGAGCAGTAGAACTCAATGTCATTGGTCCGCAAAGCACTTGTCTCAGATGTTGGGTTGTAATCTCACCTCACTTGTTTATCAATAAAGAGAGTCATTCTTCCAATATTGTGTCTTTGCACTCTTATATATTGTGATTTTTTAATTGTTTTATTATTTCATTATAAGCGTGTTATTTCATTAATCATTCATATAATATATAAGATATTGCAAGAAAGATATTGCTCTTTGTAGGTGTTGGAGATTCCATGGGAGTTGTGGAAGCAATTTGAAAAGAAGAAAAGCCAAGATCGACCGTCATAAATAAGGTATGCCTATTTTCTTCCTATTTCTATTTCAAATTCTGAAATGGTTGATTGTCTGCAAGTTAATTTAGTATGTTGGTAACCCTAGAGACCCTAAGTTATAAGGGTATGTTTTCCTGAACAACACTCCCTGCGCCTGATACCACACATCATCACCCAACTCAACATGGATCCCTGTTCCACCCTCCTGCAAGTCTCTGAAGAATCTCTTTTGTCCAGTCATGTGACTAGATGCTCCACTGTCGATGTACCATATACTGCTCCCTATGGTGCTTGCCATGCAAGCTATCAAGCAGAACTCCTCATCAAAGTTCTTGCTGAAGTCCTCCACCTCTGTATATCCAGCCATCTGAGTGTTACTCTTCTTCTTCCTATCTGGGCACTAGGAGGAAAAGTGTCCCTGCTTGTGGCAAATAAAACACTTGACCTTTGAAATGCCAAGTTTCTTCTTGTCGTCCTTCTTCCTCCTTGTCTTACCCTTGCTCTTCCCTGTCACAGCTAGAGCATCCTCATCCACAATTTGTGGGGCACTACTGGATGAGCCTGATCCTTGACCCATGTGGGTCTCCTCCTGCACAAAGTCATCCCATAGTCTCTGTCACTCAGGGAGCTTCTCCCTAGCCACAACACCTTTGACAAAGGTGTCCCATAGCTTAGAGAAGTCATTGAGGGCTATCCGAACTAGCTCCTCATCCTCAGTCTTAGAGTCAACTGCTCCAAGCTCATCCCTGATCTATGTGAGCCTCGTGAGATAAGGCATCACTCCTCCCCTGGCCATCTTGGTGTTGCGCATCCTCTCTTACAGCACCATCTTTCGGTTCTCGTTCTTGCTCCGGTACAGACTTTCCAAAGCCTTCCACATCTCTAATGCGGTCTTCTTCCCAAAAAGGTGAGGGACCATGTGATCCTTCACCCCATCCAAGATGTTCAACATGGCTATGGAATCAATCTTCTTCCAAGCTGCTAAATCTATCGGCTTTGTGGGTGCAACCTTCATGGAGTCAATGTGCTCCTCCACATCACTGACATCCAGGATCTTTGTGATCATTTCTTTCCATGTAAGAAAGTTCTAAGCACCCTGGAGTCTATCCTCAACTCTCAACTGTACGGCCATACTAAAGTGTACCAGTCAAACCCTAGATCTGCACTTTAGGTTTGTGTCTTCAACTAGATTTGCCCCTGATCAACTGCTGCTGCTGCAAATCTCTCAGCCTTTAGCTCACCAGAGCTCTGATACCATGTAAATTTTCCTTTAATATTCAAACTAGGGCTAAAACAATGCATTCAAAATCTCTATTGATAACCACACATGAATATCTTTTACAGTATGCAACAGAATATAAAACTGAGAAATAAATCACAACATCACATCACAATATTGACACTATTATTTTGGGTATGGAAACCCCCGGAAAAACCCAAGATGGGGAAACCGGTGTTGCAGTCAGATATAGATTTTAATATGAGAAAATATGGAACTTTTACAATCACTGCTAATCACCTAAACCTGGTGAAGCAGTTCTCGACAGAATCACTGGGCAAAACCCCAGCTAAACCTCCAGCCCCTCTACGTAACTGTAGAGCCAAGTGTAAGGCCTCCCACACATGCAGATCCATACGGTTGTTGTACGAAATCCGTACAATCTGTACGGCAGCTATACGAAATCCATACGGTCTGTATAGCCTTCCTCTGCAGCTGTTGCCTATCGACCCGTGTGGCCTCTGTCTTGCCTGGTAGCTCGGTGATCCTGTTCTCTCGCTCCTCGGTCTTCCTAGCTAAATCCTCTATCTGACTTTCTCTCCCTATCTGTATCCTGTCTCTGTCGAAATACAAGTGTGCGCGTGTCCTCTCAACCAATTGACCTTTCTTTTATAACTTTAGGTAAAGCGAAAACCCTGATTTTGTTGAAATCGGCATCAGAAGGCATTCTCCAAGGTCTGAGGTCATAAGTGACCACCCTGAAGCTAGCTATGGAGACTTGGAGATTATACAATTATGTGAGTCATGGAAAAATTCAAGGTGAACATATAAGCCTTGTGACCCAGGACAAACGTCAAAACGAAAGTGATAATGCCTTGGCAAGTCTTGTGAGGTCATGGCAAAAGTCAAGGTGAACGGACAAGCCTTGTGAGCCATACCTAAAGTCAAGTCAGTAAGTCTTGTGAGGCCATGCCAAAAGTCAAGACAGGAAGCCTTGTGAGCATTTTGCAAAAGCCAAGGTATCTAGCAAAAGTTAGGAAGAATGTAAAATTCCTATGAGCTAGAAACAAACAATCTTCCTCATGCAAATAAATGTATTGATCTAGTGCGTTGGCACGAATAAATTCATCCACCATGAATATGTCTCTTTAGTCTAAGTCTAAGTCTAAGTTCTCTTGAATAAAGTTCGAGTTTTATTTTATTTAAAGTTTTAATTATTAATTAATTAATTAATTAATTTTTAAAAGTTAATTCAAGAAAAGAAAAAAATAATTAAATAATTAAAATTAGCAAAAAGAGTCAAGACAAAGTTAGAAATAATTAAATAAATAAAGTAAGCAAAAAAAAAGTTAGAAAAAAAGGGGAAATAATTAAAGTTAGAAAAAGACAAGAAAAAAAAATGGAAGTTACTAAAAAATTGAAAATCTTACTTTATAGAAATTTATCTTCTCCGTTTAGAACTTTTCATCAGTTTTCATTTCAAATTCTGGATCTTTCCTTGTGTGCATGCCATGTCAACCTTACCTTCTTTGCCTATATAATGTGGCATTTGTTGTCCATTATTGTGCATCATTAATTAATGAAGTTTTGTCTTTACGTCTGAGTAAATAGAGAGCAGCAAAGGAACTCTTGTCCTTGTTGGTTTTACACAGTAAGAAAAGAGAACAACATATGTTTATTACAGCAGTTATACACAGTTAGAGAGGCAAAGAAGGAACTTTTGTGTTGCTGGTTTTTACACAGTCAAAGAGGACAACAAGGAACTTCTTCTCTTGCTGGTCATCTACAATCAAGTTAGTCAAGCTCTTTGAAGAGCATTGTTCACGGTGGAAGATATATTGTGATCATACAATTTTATTTTCAATAAAGGAAGATTGTTTGCTGGAGTTTTCTCCCTTCTCGGGTTTCTCCAGGATAAATTTCTTGTGTTCATGTGAGATCTCTTTTATGCATCTAATCTACTGCTCATCATCCATGCTTATGTTCTTCTATATTGTTGTTTGAAAGTTTATATCAGAGAAATTTTTTAAAGGAACAGTAAAACACTTTAACTTGGATAAATATGCTTGAATTTTAACAAATTTCACTTTCACTTAAAGTCAATAAATAATTAGATCAGTTTAATTATTTTCCAAAGTAAACCTAGAAAAATTAATTAAATACAACTGGTTTCCTAATTTAAAGTCTTCTGCATGCAAAGACACTTGTATGCAGGAAGACCTTCCTTGTTGCTGCTAATCTAACACTCCCTCTCAACGAGGAAGGGATTCGATAGCAACCCCAACTTATCCCTGAACTTCACAAAACTTTGTCTGCAAAGTGCCTTGGTGAAAATGTCTGCCACCTGCTCATCTATCTGTATGTACTCCAACCGAATGGTTCCTCTCTGTACACAATCTCTCAAGAAGTGGTACCTGATGTCTATGTGTTTGCTCCGGTCATGGAAAACTGGATTCTCAAATAGCTTGATGCCACTCTTATTGTCACAGTGAACTATTGTAGCCTCTAGCTCACACTCGAAGAACCCTAAAAGTAACTTCCTCGTCCACATACCCTCACGAGCAGCCACATATCTTGTCTCTATCGAAATACAAGTGCATGTGTGTCCTCTCAACCAATTGACCTTTCTTTTATAACTTGAGATAAAGCGAAAACCTTAATTTCACTTTCACTTAAAGTCAATAAATAATTAGATCACTTTAATTATTTTCTAAAGTAAACTTAGGAAAAATAATTGAATACAACTGGTTTCCTAATTTAAAGTCTTCTACATGTAAGGACATTTGCATGCGAGAAGACCTTCCTTGTTGCTGCTAATCTAACACATGTATCTCACACATTGTACTTTTGGCTTTGACCACCATTATTTATGTATGGTTTTGTTAGGAGTTTGTTAAATTGCAATGGATGTTATTCTTTGTTTATTCCACCTTAGGCTAGATCCAGGAAATCTATCATTATTTTATTGTAGGGTTTGAAGAGCTTAAAGCTATATAAGGTTTTGCTCTCTCTCCCATTTATTATTGTTTGATTTTGAGAACTATCTTTCTTTTTCGAACCTAATTAACATATTTATGGAGCATTTTGAGAGCTTCGTCTCAATTTGCAAGTGTGCCTCTCTGTTCCTATTTTAAATATTGCAAGTGATTTGTGGAATAACTATACATGTTAATAGAGCCATACGAAGAGCAAATTTGCCTTGCTGGAAGGATCGTGAGTGAAGAATCTCCTCCATCTCTTTCATGTTTTATGCATGAATATTACATTGTTCCCAATCATTATTAGAGTCAAAATTTATAACATTTCATTGTATGATGCACACTCTAGTTAACATCATTTTGAGATGGCACCACAAATGAGCTCCTAGTGATTTCCACATTTATGTTGTGATATGTTGGGGTTTGTTAGTTGACACCACAAGGGATCTAGTCTAACCTAACCATTCATGAAATCTCCCCGTTGATTGATCGTGTTCCCTTTAAACTCCATTTTTCCCTGGAGATTAGACATAGCCTTCATGGTCCCCCCATCAACCCTTTCATATATTACAAAAAGACCAAAAAATTGTTTTACTACGACTAACTCTTCAAATCAGCTTGTGCCCTTACTGCCATAGCCTAGCAATCCTATCTTAGGGAAGCCTCCCTTGAGTTGGAGAAGAGCCAACCTAAAGTGTAGGAAAGTGGTTAGACAGTAGCTAGCACCTCTAATTTATGGTTGGGTAGCTTTATTCTTTGGGGCATTAATTACACATGCAAGTTCAAGTTGTAATAGGTTCAAATTGAGTCAAGTACCCCAGGGTTACCACAACTATTGTGGTTGGCAATAGACCCACCCTACATCTGGATTTTCTAGGGGAAATGGAGAATCCTACAAGATTTTCTTTGGAGAAATAAATGTCTTTGTCACTTTCATCTTAAACTCAAATCTATCAAGCACCAAGAGAAGCTAGAATACTCCGAGTGCAAATCTTTTCTCAAGGTTTTGCACTCTAAAAAAAATTATACTCTAAAACAGATTTGTACCTAAGAGATTTAATCTCTAACCATGTTTGATAAATCTGGATAAGATGTACCTAAGCTGTATACTCGTCCACCTTAAATATTTATTGATATTATTTTTTGGTAAGTAATATTTTCACGTCAGCATTACACTCCCACACTGGGCTGTACAATGAGCCTCTCGGCCCAATGAATTTTTGCTTTAGTTTGATCTTTAGAAAATATGAATATAGAGAAAAAAGTCAAAGATTGGTGGTAATAGTTGATATACCTGGTCTAATGTGAGAGGACCGGCCATATTGGATTGGAGGAGCTCATCGTAGTGCTGCTTAATTCTCCTCTGCATCACACTGCCTCTGCCTGAGGAGGTAAAAGGATAGGGGCAGCTCCCCTCGTGGCAATCCCTACCCTTCCATTTGCCGCATGTGCACCCTAACTCCCCCTCTTCTTCTTCTCCGCCCCTCCCCATCACAAACTCCCCGTTCCCCGCCGCTTTTTTCTTCCTCCTCCGCCGCCGCCGCTTTCTTTTCTTCTCCGCCCTACCGTCTGCCCAATCAGATTCACATCCCGCTCCCTGTAGCACCGCCACGTCATCGCTGGACATCTTGGCCACCGCCTCCATGCCACCGTAATTCCCTTCCTCCGCGACGTTACTTTCGGTACCGCTAACGGTCACATGGCTCGAAACAGAATCGGCCTTGTGGAGCGTCCCCGGAGCCCCGGCTTCTTCCTCCTCCTCTTCTTCTTCTTCGGTGCCCGAATGGTCACATGGGCGCCCCTTCGCAGCAGAGGAGAGCGACGAAGCCAGATTTGTCAGCGCTGTGAAATTGGCGGCGTCGGCCTCCAGTTTTAGCCGGAAGCTCTTGGTTCGTCCCGATGACATGAGGATCTCCAGAACCAGCCTCCGCTGCTGATTACTACTCGGCTTCCCCATTTCGCCAGATGTGGAAAGCGCCAAATCCTTGGGCGTGGGATGGTTCTTCTTCGCCAAAAGAAGCAGAAGCACAAGAAGAAGCATGGCCGCCAAACCTATTAAACCCGCTGGCAATCCCCACCACGTTTCGACTTCTACTGCCATTGCAGACCCTCGGAAGAGTTCTGCTCAATCCCGCACCTCGGATATATACAAGCACGCTCACAGAGGCCATGTCTTCCATATCTTAAAGGTATGTTATAATTTGGTTTAATGTGCTATTTTAATTTACAGGAACGGCCGAGGATTCATCGGGAAAAGCGTCATCCATTTCTCGGAGTTGGGCCCTCCCCTCGTCACATCTAACTGAGGCCCATGTGACCGGCGGCGTTTCTCTCCGGTCTCGTAATTCAAGGTTTCCTCTCTCTTGGATAACGATGGTCGTTAGTGGGAAGGGAAATTCGAATTCGTTCAGCGAATTTTTCTTTGGTAGAGGGACCTCATGTACGAGGTTGTTATTCTTTGGAGCGTTATGGACTTTTTCATAAATTATTCTCTTCACAAGTGTACTACAAAATTGAGATAGAAGTGTGGGTCCTTTCAATAAACTATTTACAATGGTGAATGAATGATTGTTTATAAGATAGGGGATTATATATATATATATATATATATATTTGAATTAAAAATATATATATTATATACATGAATTTGAATTATGAAGAAATTTTATAATTATAAATATAATTTTTTATAACAATAAAGATTTAATTAACTTATTATTTATAGGAATCAAAGCTAATTTGTTCTAGTAATCTTGATATATACTATTTCTAGTATATACTAGTACATGCTTACGCTATGAAGATATCTTGATTTATACAATGTTATTTATCATAATTATTATTGTTATTGGGTAAAAAATTGTTTTTTTTCTATGTATTATTTGTTAGTTAAATTTTATATACTTTTACTTATAGTTAAAAATATTTTTGATCACATTTATGGTATTAATAAATAGTATTGGTATCATATATATTTATCAATTATGTCTTAAACACAATCATATAATAAGTTATTTATAAAACATAGTGAGCACTGGATAAATTGAGTCAATATAATAATGACCCTTAATGATTTTGTAATTACTTAATATATTTATTGTCACGGATAATCTAACTTGTGGATGGGGTTTTGAGGCCACCAACTAACTCTGTTCTACTTGCAGACAACTAGGGTTATACAAGCATAGATGAGAGATTGAGAGAAAGAGAATATTCTAGCTTTCTTCTTCTTCTTCGATGCTCTTTTGCTTCCAATCTTCAATACATGCAACAAAGATTTCCCTTTCCTCAAAGTATCTCCCATTGTTATATAAGATGATATATGAACATATAATGATTATATTCAAAGCAAATTACAACCTAGATTATTACTCATAACATTATAAGCATACATATAGACATTGATGGAAGGAAAAACAATCTTTATTATCAGAGATTTGTAAACATTACATAGCCTCCTGTCTGAACAAACTCCTCTGCAAACCAAGACTTGGGTCCTCTTGCTCCTCTCCTCAATGGAATCCTCCAGCATAACTTTGCCTCCAAAGTTGGTCCCCTTTCCTTATACCCTTCCCCTCTTTTTATAGTTGCTTGTGAGAAAGGAATTAAAAGCTTAGGATGGTCGGAGAAGTTGGGGAAGTTGCCAAACCGAGCCCAACTTCCCCTAGTTAATCATCTTTTTTTTATTGTTTAACTATTCTCTGTGGAATTTGTGAGTTCATATGGAGTATCTCGTGAATAACTCGCAGATTTCCCTAAGGAAACTCATGAATATTGATAATACATAGGTTGTACATGGCATATCTGCGAATGGCGCGCGAGTTGCTCAAAGGAAAGTCGTGAATACATGATGAGTTCAAGAGCAAAAATGGTTGATGTTGGAGTGAACAAGTTGTATTTAAGGATCCAAGTCATCTATAGGGTTATGGCTACTTCAATCCATAATGTCCTTTTGTGTAATGACATATTTGATGTCATTAATTGGACTGAGAAGTGTCATTTCACTGTATAACATATGCCCCCTAATGTATGAGGTCAGAGCCTAGAGTGTAAGGATGGCCGAAATACATTACAATAATTGTTCATATGAATCAGAATCAAGGCTGTAGAGAAGTACCTAAAACAGACAAAATGAGGTCATTTATTCAAAATCATCACTAAGGATGCCATGTTCAATAATGAGGAATAATAGTTCCTATACAAGATACAGCATATGATACAGGCTACAAGGCCACACATGATTTAGAAAGGTGGATCATAGCTACACGAGTACAATGACAGATCTTCAATTGATGGAAAATGTGTCACCGAGCATGGCATAATTTTGCAAAAATTAGGTTATAGAGGTTCTAAACCCAAGGTCTTCATCCATATCCATAGGAACCAGTATGAATCCCACCAAGTGAATAGGTAGATTAAAGTCGAACATGGGAGGATACCATCGGAATATCAGTTAAGAGGTTATACTGACAACCATTGCAGAGGAGTCCACCAAGATGTGAAGTGGATCTTGAGGTACTAACTTGAAACTCTAGGTATTCTTCTTGTAGCAGGTGCAAATCGGAAGCCATATGTGAAGAGGAATGCAATGAATCCTTCAACAGGTCATCGGAGTAACTGGTAGACTGGATAAGGGAATATGTACATAGAATAATCTCATAGATGAAACTGATAGGGATTGAGGTGAACAAATGGAAGATAGGGATCCTTGAATAGTGAGCACGACACAGAGATGACCTATGGCAGCTTTAAACTTTAAGGAAACAACCAGACCAATCTGCAATGTAGGAGACATTAACGAATTCCTCGTGTACTTAAGAGAAGTGAACAGTGGAGGAATATTGGCTCGAAAGACTAAGTTGAACTCGGAAGTGAAAAACTGAAACATGAGTGGAGGGAGACTCAAACTAGTGCTTTGTTCAAGGGACTTGCTGCTAGACCACGTACAAAAGAGTGTGTTTCCTTCCTTTCTTGTTAATTTTAACGAGTCCAAGAAAATAAACTCGATACTTTCTTCATTTTTTAGCAAACTTGAAGAAAAGAGAGAATATTGCTTGATATAACACTAATTCATGGATTTTACGAGCCTGAATTAGTGAATGCTCGTTGATGTTTTCATAGTTTTGAGAGTATGAAAACTCCAAAGAAGACTCTAGGGGGGTTCTTTTTCGTAAAGTTAGTCTCCTGATTATGAAAAAGTATAAAACAGTCCAAAGGAGAACTCTCTTAGCTTCCGAAGAACTAAGGTATACCTTTTTCGTACTTAGTTAGCAAGGTCCAACAAATGGGTAAACTATCACCAAACCGACGCTCCTTCAAAAGCAACCATATAGCCTTAGTTTAATGAGTGTGAAGGAAGGTAAGGTCACTCGGAATGCTCCATTTATTTACGAGAATGGGACAAACAACAGTAAACTTGATGCTTTGTGCTGAAGTTTAATGAGAATGATAATGGCATAAAGAATGCTCGTAATCTTTTTCATAGTTTAATCCATAGCATGAAAAAGAAAAAGTGAGCTCGAACATGTTCCTTTTTTGTAAATTTAGTCCTCCGGGACCGAAAAAGAGATAAACCTATACCTGAAGATACTCTTCTAGTCACAGTAAACTAGAGTATTATGTTGACTAAATTTTCATTGATGCCAATAGGTGTGTCTTGGTGCCCCTTAAGGAGCCCCTAAGGGTTAGAAGTAGGTCAAGTGTTTATCAATGTCAAAGGAGACCTTTTGACATTGTCCAAGCCCAAGTCTGAAGCCCTTAGAGCCCTTGGGACAATGGAAAAATCCATGTACACCCTTTATTGTGTTTATGGTTCCTTATTTGTTTCTATGGTTCCTTATCTCCATACCCTATGCCCTAGTACCCTAGAAAGTGTCCTTGGTGGGTTGAAGAAGTGTAGAACTTCAAAGAGTTCAAATGACCTATTTTGTGGTCATGTGTGTTTTAATGAGGTCATGGTACCCTGGGAGAAGTCCCTAAGCTCACACACTTCAATTCTCATGATAATGGGGTCCTTGGTACTATGATGCACCCTTGATGGCTAGTAGAGCACACCCCTGCATATGGTAACTTGATGTCTTAACCCTAAAACTTTTGTCAAGTGGTAAGGTTGACCATTGACAAAAAAGGAAGTAAAACATTTGGAAGCTTGCTACCACACTAGAACCATGCTATTTGACCTTTCCTTGAAGTCTAGGAACCCTCGCACGCATGATAGCTCGTGTTAATATCTCTTGAAAGAAATCGTCCCAAGATGAAACCTAGTTGATCTCCCCAACGTTAAAAAAAAATAACATGCATCCCTCTTGAAATGAAGGTCGACCCCATTAAGTGATTGAGTGATAAAACATTTTTAAAATTAATAAAACATTTAGACCTCTCCTTGAAGTCAGCCCTACCTCTCTCTCTCAGACGCCTAGTTTGTGTATTTATACACAAAAGAGTGTCACAACTTAATCATCAACGATTACACTAACACATAGTGGATTGATATTTTTCACTCAGCTGAAGAGAAAAATCGATGAAAGCTAAAACATAAACATCTTTCTTATCTTATCTTTTGGGTTTTTACCAACATATACATAGTCCATATTTGGCTCTTCCTTAGCACTTGAACAGTCCGAGGTTTTGGTTACCTGAACAATCCAAGTTTTGATGCATGACAATGTTATGGTTGATGGTTACTGCTTGCCTTTCTTACCAACCTTTGATGACATAATCAAGCTCTTACCTTTTGGGTTTTCTCATCCTTTCCACAATCCCAAATTTGAAGTCATCCATAGTCCCGAAGTTGACAAAGGTTGAGCTCTTCCTCAACATGTAAACAGTCCACAATATTGACATCATCTACAACATTTGCACAGTCACTTACTCAACATATACACAATTCTGAGTTTGAAGTCATCTACAGTCATCCTCAGTCTCGAATTTGAGCAGTGGTTAAGGTCATTTTCAAGTCTAAGGTTTGTCTTGTTTGGGGTCTTCTACAACAGATATACATAGCCCAAGTATTAGATATTGACATGCACTGATTGTATAAGGTATGGTCATTGTGTACTCTATGATGATAATTCATACTATGATGTGATGATGCATTCCTATACACTATGATGTACACTCTATGATGTGATGATGCATTCCTATACACTCTATGATGTTGTGATGCATTACTGTACATTATGACGTATACTATATGATGATGTATACTTGATGTTGATGGTGCATACACGATGCATACTATGATGATGATGTATACTTGATGATGGTGATGCATACCCTTTGACGATGATGCATACCCTATGATGACGATGCATACTTGATGATACACTATGATGATGCATACCTTATGACCAATGAAAGCAAAGCATAACTACTTGATCACTGACTGTGTATGATGAGGTGTACAATGATGTACATGAACAGTATATGGCAGTGAAATGACTTATCAGTAAACAATGATGACTTGGCAGTGATAAGAGAGAATAGGTTATCAACAACAAGTTCAATGATTGGTTTTGACAGGTCCACAGGTTCAGTATTCTTCTTCTTCAGGGTGGTAGGGTGGTGCTAAGGCTAACAATCTTGTGAGTTAAGCTGTTGTAGCAGCTTGTCAATGCTGACAAAGCCTAAGGGGTTGTATCCCCTTCTAGTTGTAGCTAGAAAAGTTGTATTAAATTTGTTACCCCAATTGTTGTTGGGTCAAAATTATTTTTAAAAAGGATTCTGTGGTTTTACCCCTAGGACTTGGGTTTCCACGTCAAAATATTGTGTATTGTGCATTTTTTTATTTTCATGTACATCGATGATATGCCATGATTAGTGATAAGCAACTTTCTCTTGATTAAAAAAATTATAATTGTGCAAATACTAATTCACCCCCCTCTCAGTATTTCAACAATTGGTATCAGACCAAGTTCCTTCAAAACAGTCTAACAGCTAGAAGGCAGTCATGGGCAAGTTTGCTAAACAAAGAAAAAGTGGATCACCCATGTTTGATGGGACCAACTACGCATTCTGGAGCATAAGGATGAGAGCCTATGTGGAAGCTCAAGGAGTGGAGATATATGAAAATATTGAAAATGGGTACAAGGTACCAAAGACTATACCAACAAATTGAGATAAGTTGATTCAATACAATATTAATTCAAAAGCAAGAAACCACATTCTAGGTGCTATAGATGAATTTGTCTTTGCCAAAGTGATGAACTACTCCTTTGCAAAGGAAATGTGGGACAAACTCCAAACCACATATGAAGGAGATAGTAAATTCAAGGAAGCTATACTTCAAACATACATAGGACAATTTGAACATCTGAGGATGAATGAGGACGAAGACATCGCAACCTATATTCTTCGAGTTGATCAACTTGTGAATACCATCATAGGTTTGGGTGAAGAAGTTGTTGAGGCCATAGTTGTCCGAAAAATTCTAAGGACTCTTCCCAAAAGGTTCAATCCTAAGATCTCTGCCATAGAAGAAAGAATAGATCTGAACACTATGACATTAGATCATCTACATGGGACTCTTGTGGCCTATGAAATGAGAATTGAAGATGAAGACACATCAAGAAAGGAAGCAGCATTCAAAGTCTCCTCCACACAAGTTGGGAAGAACAAATAAATAAAGGGCAAGCCAACAAGTGATGGTTCTGATGACGAGGAAATATCCAACTTTGTATGGAAGTTGAAGATAGGAACTAGGAAATACAAAGGTAAGTTACCTCTCAAATGTTTTTCATGTGGAAAGATAGGTCATTTTTCTTCTAAATGTATGTATGCAAATAACTCATATAGTGATGAAGATGGTAGCTTAAAACCCTACAAGAAATATAATAATTACAAGGATAAGAAAAGAGGCAAGTTCGTAAAGAAGAAAAGTCTATATAAAAATGGGAACAATAGCTCATCCAGTGAGGACTCCGAGAATAACAATGACACTGACAGTGAACCAGAGAAGGTACTCTTTATGGCAATAAACTCAAACAAGGTTCTGAATAATGATGAATAATCTGAGCCCCAAGAGTTAGCTCAATCGGTCGAGCAACCGTAGTTAGGCCTCCTGGCAAGTGAGGTCGCGGGATCCATTCTCCTCGACGCTCTTGGGGTTAGGCATGAAGTGTGCTGAGAGTGAGGCCCCTTCGGGTGGGCCCTCTTGAAATTATTCCGTGGATGTAGCCCGTCGGTCAGGCCGGCGCGTGAACCACATTGAAAAAAAAAATGATGAAGAATCTGAATCTGAAGGCGAGGTAGATCTTGAAGCAGAACTCATAAGCGCCCTAAAACACCTAAAGAAAGCTAGGAAAGAGAACAAAGTGCTTAAGGAAGAAGCACAAGGGTTTGAACAAATCATTATTGATCTAAATATCAAACTAGAAGAAGACAAAATAATTGAAGATTTTTTTGTTGAACAACTGATGGAAACCTTGAAAGGAAAATAAAATCTTGAGGCTGAGATAGTATCTCTAAAATCCAAATTACAGACAAAAGATATCGGCAAGAGTTGTGAAAACAACTCCAATATTATAGAATAGATCATCAGCAATCAAAAGCCATTTTTTTGACATGATTGGTATAGGATACAAGCAAAATAACGACGAGGCTTCAAGCTCAACGACAATTAGTAATGAAGAGAAGTCGGAAAGCTATGCCAAAGTTGTCAAAGACTCCACTAATGAAGAAGAGATCAAATGTCAACCAAAACAATCCATACCAAAATGAGGGCCAACAGAAAGACAAGATCTCAGAAGGGCAACCCGTTCATTTGTTCCCAGGTATGGACATTTCTTTTATGGGTATTGATTTATATGTGGAAAATTTGGACACAAAGCTGTAAACTACTTTCAAAGAAGAAATTTTGAAACAGAGAATAACCTTGCAAGCCTCGGATAGCCACAGTACAATAACAGATTTGGCCCCTTGAGATCAAAAATACAATGTTAAAGTTGCTTTTATGAAAAAACACACTGTGTGAAACATTTTTCAAAATAAAACAAAAAACAAAAAAAAACAGTAACCTTAACAACAACAACAAAACGTACAATTTCCACCACTGAAACAGTTGTTGTCATATACTTATCCATCAAAACTAGCTAATGACGTAATGGAGGTGGAAGGAAAGTAGAAAAGTCCATGGAGACTTTGCTTGGTGAGTAGAGTGGAAGAATTAAAATACATGGGGTTGCTTCCAATTTGGTTGTGCACAATCATTTACTCATTATTGTTCCCCAAAATGTCATCATTGTTTGTGGAACAAGGTGTTGCGATGAAAACCTCCTTTGCTTAGCTTCAACACCTGTAGAAGGAGCAAGTCGACATAAGTCGACTTGAACGAAGACCGACTTAGTCGATCAGCCGACTAAGTCGAGGGACCGACTTAGTCGATCAGCCGACTAAGTCGGTCGGCTGAGTAAACACAGTGATTAGAGTCTGTTAACTAATAGTCGTGTCGGTTCGGTGAACCGACAGGTAGTTATGATTGTAACTGTTTGTAACCTGTATATATTAGGCTGTTGAGCCTCACAAGAACTCAGTTCAGTTCTTGGCTTTGTACGATTTATTGAGAATAATATAATCTGTTCATCCTATCTGTTCTTGTCTCTTGTATCTGTGTATATTTCTGTATATTTTGTATGTATTATTGGTAACCTTATGTGATCTGTGAGATTACAGCATTGGTTCCGTTGCCGGTAGTACATAACTAAGATATATGCTCACATATGATACCAGAGCAGGAGATAAAGGACTGGTGGGAGCGAAAAATTGCTAACTATCTACAAAATTACGCACGAAGGAACAGATTGACCGTCGCAGAAGCAAAAGCCAGATTTTTCACTGAGACTCACGAAAAGTTTGTCGAGTCCGTCCCACACCTGTTGAAGCAGCTTTTGGATGAGAAAACCGGACAAGACTAAAGAAGAACAGTTACTCCAGAAACTGATCCGAGGAGGACGTACAAATCTATCGGAGTGGTTCGAAAAGATAGCCGACGACTTCTGTGAGCAACAAGCAGTCGAAGACAGGACTTCTGTGGAAACTGTCCGACAGAAATTTTTCACAGAATTTATTGATCAATTCTTGTGTTCCTTGCCAACTTTGCTGTTCAAGTTTTTAATAGAAAAAGGTGCAGGCCATATTGTCGAAGCTCGACCACTATTACGTGAACCACCCTCAAATACTAACTGGGCGGAGAAGCAAAAGAAGTGGGAAAAATTTATTGCTGAAAGGGAGTGGGAATACTTCCTGAGTAAGTAGACACTATCCGAGCTTTCTAAAAAGCGTCGGGTAGGCCATGGGGGGGTAGCTGGTCGTGTGTCGGACCTAGAGCATAGTGGATTCTAGTCGACCAGAGTTTTAGTCGCCAGTAATGAACAATCGACCGAAGAGGACCTGAAGGCATAGTATTGTACGAAAGTATGTCGGACATTAAGAGAATTGAAAGGGACGAAAGACAGCAGAGAAGGGAAGCCAGACGAGAAAGAGCCGCAGAGCTGCAGCGAAACCCTAGGGAGACCGACCATGATGACGTACCACCAGAGTCGGGTCATGACCGACGCAGAGAAGGCGAAGAAGAAGAGGGGTCCCCTAAATATGACGAAATGTGGATAGAGCAGCCAGAAGCTCTCCAACTAATTGTTCTTGACGAAGGAGTAAAACTTTCCATAGTAAGTCCACGTACCAGAATACAAACTATTATAGAAGATGACCTTCGACTAAGAGCTGGCGACATTACACTCTGGAGCCGACTAGGCGACGAACCATATCCGGGTCGACATCTTGTAATACGTCGACCGATCGAAGGGAATTGGGTGACCTTTCAAACGACACCCTCCTTTCGTAGTATCCACTTGCTCCTGCCGACACATGAAGGAGCACCCCCCCTGCCACATACAACTTTAGAAGATACACAAGAGTCAGACCTGAGCACGCAAAGTGACAGTGGGTCATTAAGAAGACAAATTATCAACAATCCGCTATTCGACGAGAAAGAGTCGACAAC
>LPNX010090059.1:20895-37098 GCA_001517045.1 Pseudotsuga menziesii | reverse complement strand
TTCTCTTTGCCTCTAAAAGGTGGAGTAGACCCAAGCTACAACATATATAAAAACAATTTATAAATCTTACAAATTATTTAGACTATTTTAAACTAAATTGAAAAAGATAAAATATTAAATTTACATTTCCAACACTATCGTCTAATGGAGTCTTTCTTTTGCTTCAAAAAGATCGAAGAGACCCAAGCTTCAACATATATAAAAGCAATTTACAAATGTCAAACATTATTTAAACTATATAAACATATATATCAAAGAATAATTCAATTATGAACAAAATTACCTCGGTGCCAATATCCACATCCATCAAAGAACCTATATCTTCACCTCCAATTTCAATATGTTCTCTTCCTTTAAAATTTAAATTTTGTTAATAAATAAATCATAGTAAAAGAAAAAAACATTAAGCTTAACAATTAACTTAAAAAACAAAAAAATAAAACATTAGCTCACAATAGATGGAAAAATCATCTAAAAAGTTCGAATCTAATGAAACCTGCATAAATAAGTCAAATTAACAATAAGATACATAGTTAATTTTTTATTTTTTTTTAAATTATCTTTCAAACATAAATATAAATGTGTAAATTTTAAATATACCTCTCCAATATGCTCTTCTACATTTCCATCATTTTGACTAGTGGAGACTCTAAATATGTTCATTTAACAATCGAGAAAATTCAAAACAATAAACATTTACATAATGTATTTATTAGTATACATCAAAAAATAATTTATTATACATAGATATAATGTAACAAAAAGTTTAAATCAAAATAAATAAATTAAAATTAATAGATTGAAAGTACACAAACCTATCCTATACTTGATGTGTCATTAGATATTCTATCCGAAGCTATATTATGACAAAACTTGGCATAGGCCTTTAGATCTTCAATTCCCATACAGTCTAACTCATCATTTGTTTTGTAAACAAAATTTTGTCAAATAGTGGCTCGAGCCCTCTCTCGACTCAATCCAACATCAACTCCTACAAATGTCAAAGTCAAACCTTCGGCAACATTATGCCTTGCAGTTGTCCCAACTTATGATGTGGGGTTCATCTTCGATTTATAAGTCACAAGCCTAGGTGGATGAGATATCGGAGGTGGAGGTCGAAGAGTACTGGGATCTCTAAGGGAACCTTTTTGATTGCATATCCTCCCCTTTCCAACTCCATAAAACTAGGAATGAATATCAGTATAGTCTGCCTTCATTCCTAAAAAAATTTAGCATAAAAAACTTAGCATAATAATTAGGAGCCTCATCGCTCCATGGAAACCGACCATAGGCTACAAGAAACTGATCATATAAAAAATGTGCAAGTTTAGGGTGCTTAAAATATTGCACTTTCAATGCTTTCCGCTTTAGGCCCTCTTTGAAGTTGAACATTGAGTTGGCCTGTTCTCTAGTCACCTTCTCATTCACAACAGCCCACTTGTCTGGACCCATCACTTATGCCTTTCTTCTTTGCATCAAGGCACCAAAACCATCTACTGTTGGTCCAAGATCCTCATATACCTCAATGAATTTTTGTAAAGATTGCAAAACCATCTCTATACTTTGTTTGTTCTCTGGAGCAATATCCAAACTAGAAAGATCGTTTTGTAGCTTGTCACAGTGAGCCCTACAACTTTCAAGAGTCGTTTTTTGAAGACCACTTTCCCATGGAATATCCTCTGGTAAATCTGATGGATAGGTTGTAATGGGCGTACAACCCTTAGCTAGATGGACATATTGCATCCTTTCTCAACCTTCACCACCATGTGTAGGATGATAAGCCACTTGCGAACCTTGCTCTGCTTCCACACTTGTCTCTCGTATAGAAGGTCGAGATCCACGTTCACCCATAGATGATAAGGGGGAATCATCTCTACCACTATCGCCACGTCGATGATCATATGAATGTGAACTTTTCAATAAGCTTGAGTCCCGAGATAAAGTCAATAATCTTCGATTTTCATTTTGGACACCAACTCCCAAAGAATGTGATGACCTCCTACACTTCTGTCTCAAATGCTTCTCTCTTTCCATTGGATATGATCTCTATAAGTTTACACAAATATCAATTTCTACATGTTAATTAATCGACTTCAAATACCTAGCTACTATTAAAACTAAGATTTCAATTAAATATAAATAGAAAAACAAAGGTGGTATGGAGAAATAACATATATAAAGATGGTGAGGCTTCTTTGTGATAAAGAAGATCCCTGAATCCACTAAATACACTGGTATATGATGGTTACTATGCATGCTACATAACGTTTTGACCCCGCCACATGCCATAAAATTGTTTTGGTTGAGAGGCCAAAGGTTGAAACATAGAGTAATTTGAAGCTAGACATGTTGATCCATTAAATAATTTTGCAAGTCAAGAGGTGGAAAATGAGGGGAGATAGTGTGTCAGGCCTAAATATCCAGGACTGAAGTTCGAGAGCCATAATTGCTCAATCACTAAGGGCCTAACCTTCTACATGTTAATTAATCAACTTCAAAGACCTAGCAACTATAAAAACTAAGATTTCAATAAGGACCTAGATATCACTAATATTATCTAATAGTTCTTTAAATGATTAAAAGCTAATTTATTATCTGTTTCCATTTGATATGATATCTACAAGATTACACAAATCAACTCATATCATTTTCAAATTATACATGTTAATTTCTCATCTTCAAAGACCTAACCACTAAAAAAATAAGTTTTTAATAAAGACCTATATGTCCTCAACATTATCTAATATATCAACTCATAACATATTCAAATTATGCATATTAATTCCTCAACTTCGGAGAACTAGCTCCTATAAAAACTAAGCTTTAATTACCTAGATGTCCCTAATATTATCTAATAGTTCTTAAAATGAAAATAGCTACACTATTGTTGGATGTATGAGAAATTAACATAGCAATCTCTGTGTTTTTTATGTATTTTAGATTTTTAAAATTAATGGAAACATTATCATCAAATATGAAACTAAAGCTACATTTCTTTATGTCAACTACAAAAATTTTCATTATTCCATAAAATCATAAAAAACCCTTATGCTAAGTAAACTGATCAAAGTCAGAGTTGATGAACTCTGCATGGACAAAGTTGATGAAATCTGCATGGGCAAAGTTCCTCAACTCTGTCCACATGGACAGAGTTATGTTCATCACTCCATGTGGACAGAGTTTATCGACTCTGTCCATGGACAGAGTTGATGAACCAATATCTTCCTTATAATACCTATGAACTAAGATTAAAATTTAAAAAAATGCACAATATCCTAATATAATAGTAAATATAAACTGATAAATAATAAACATTATACAAGTTATATGTTTCTTTTATGATTTAGATTAAAAACACATAAGATCAAACAAATCATTAATCAAAAAATTTGATGTTTTATGTGTGATAATGTTTTTTTGTTTCTGATTTATATAAAACGTACTAAAATATGTTTTTCTAAGTAAAGTTATCAGGGAAAGAGTTGATGAACTCTGCATGAACTACGTTTTTCTAATTATAAAATATAGTCTAGGGCAAGTGTAAGTACTTACCTACTCTATAGACAGACACTACTGCTGGCTACTAGCTACCTAGTCATTATAGAGGTGTTAGTGAGAGCATCACTATTAAATATAGATAGATCTTCTATTTCTTCTTCTGCACTCATGTTCAGTTTCAATATTGACTGCTATCAATCAACTATTTTTATTTCATGGATTTATCACATCAAATGGCAAGGACATATAGTTTTCAACTTGGACTAAGGAGAGCATCTAGGGACTGAATACATACACCTATGTGTTCCGCCCCCATTAGTCCAGCCTATCCCTATCATTTTACGTTACACTTCTTGTTGTTTTGGTCTCCATCCACATAAGAAGATAAAGCAATTCTTTCTTTAAAATTGCATTTCTCTATCTAACGTTTTCTATCTATGTTTCGAAAAAGCATGAAATGGAAATGGAACTTAATGCAATGCATCATGGACTAAGATAGTCATAAAGTGGCATGGGACTTATCCTTCAGCTAGTAGTTGTATGGACTAAAGCAAGTAGTAGAGCTTATGGACAAAACTATATAGTTATTACACTATAGCTGAAGTTGTAACTCAGGAAAGACGTGAAATGAAAAGGTTTTGAAATCCTGTCCCCTACCAACGAAAAAACATACAGAAATAAATTGTTTACTTAGGGAGTTGATTAGCTCTGTT
The DNA here is from genome assembly GCA_001517045.1 of Pseudotsuga menziesii. Lineage (NCBI taxonomy): Eukaryota > Viridiplantae > Streptophyta > Pinopsida > Pinales > Pinaceae > Pseudotsuga > Pseudotsuga menziesii. The sequence goes on along the minus strand of LPNX010090059.1, from coordinate 32,887 downwards.
CATTTGGACAGAGTTGAAAAGCTCTTTCCATTTGGACAGAGCTGATCAGCTCTGTCCAAATGGACAAAGTTGATTAGCTCTGTCGACTTTGTCAAAATGGACAGAGCTGTTCAGCTCTGTCCATTTGGATAGAGCTGCAACCTGTGCAGTCTTAAATGTCATTTAGAGATGCTACATACTGCAGCTACATTAATGGTAACATGAATTAATCATTGCATAACCCACCAAAACCCCCTAAAATATATATTTATATGAAGTTACTTTCCTCCCACAGATTCTCCACACAAAGTACAACTTGGAGATGATTATTAATATCCCATCAAAGGAATGGGAGAAGCCTCTTACAATTTTTATATGTCCCAAGTTTAGAGAAGAATCTCCTTTCTATATCATCCCTAGATAAGAAAGGATTCATAGTTTTGTTTGTAGATGGTGAAGCCTTCATGTGGTCGAAAGGAAAGACAATAGATGATGTAATTGTAATTGGAGTTGAATAAGAAGGACTATACAAATTGAAGGGGCACATAGATTGAAATTTCACAACTACTACCATTAGTCCATGTGAACTATGGCATAGAATACTTTCTCATATGACTTACGAAGTATTTCCAATTGTGAGAAAGGTAGTAATGGGTTTACTATATATCCATATTGATCATGAAGGAGAGTGAAAAGTATTCTCTCAAGGAAAGAATACCAAGAACCCATTTCCAGCTAGTAACAATAAAGTAAAGAGGGTCAACTTGGACATTGTTCACTCAGATGTATGTGGACCAATCTTAGCTACTTCCTTAACATGGTATGTTTATTATGTCTCCTTTATTGATGACCATTCTTGTAAGATTTGGATTTACTTCTTGAAGAGTAAATATGAGGTATTTGAAAAATTCAAAGAGTTCAAGGGTGTTGTTGAGAATCTCTCTGGAAAGAATGTCAATACCTTGAGATCAAAAAATGGAGGAGAATTCACTTCAAATGAATTCAAGTACTTTTGTAAAGAAGCTAGGATTAATATGGATATTACGACACCCTATAATACCAAACATAATGGAGTGGTAGAAAGGAAGAATAGATCCATCATGGAATCAGTTAAAGCCATGATCCATGATCGAGATCTACCTATGCACTTGTGGGTTGAAGCTGGAAGGACCATAGTTAATGTGCAGAACATATTATCCCACAATGCTCTTAGGAATAAGACTCCATAAGAAATGTTTACCGGTGAGAAGCCTGAAGTCAGCCACCTGAATATATTTACCTACCCTATATACTTACATGTTCGCAAGGAGAAAAGATCAAAAATAGACCCTTCAAGTAAGAAGGGAATATTTTTTTGTTAGCGTGATTAGTCAAAATATTACCGAGTATACATCCCAAGATACCTTGATATTGAGATTAGAAAAAATGTTACATTGATGAATATGCATATTTCACAAAATCAAGAAAGAACTATGCAGATGAGGATCATGAAGAAGAGCAGGAAGATCTTAGAATTGCAAAAACCCACATATTACCAGTCTGAGATGTTGAAGAAGTGCATGTACCAAAAGATCATAAAATGGAAGAACCCCAAATACCTATGGAGCAAAATTAGGAAATGCTTTCAACAAAAATAATACCATCTTGGGATCATGATATAATTCAAGAGGTGGAAAGGTATGGTCCTCTGAAAGGAAGCAAGAGACCAAGGCTCTACTCCAACTATGTGGCTTTTATGTGCAACCTTGTTGATGAAGAACCTACCTATTTTGAAGAATAAATCAAAGAAGAAGGAATGGAAGGATTCCATGATTAAAGAATACCAATCTATTGTAAATGATGATTTTTGGGATGTGGTTCCAATACCAAAGGATAAATCTATAGTCTCTTTGAAGTGGATTTTCAAGACAAGCATCAAACAAATGGTAGTATTGAAAAATACAAGGAAAGATTTGTTGCACGAGGATTCTCTCAGAAGGAAGGAATTGATTATGAAGAGACTTTTTCCCAAGTAGAAAAATCCACTTCAATCAAAACTATCCTTTCCTTGGTAGCTAAGATGAAATGGAAGTTCCACCGGATGGATGTAAAGACGACCTTTCAAAATGGCGTGATAGAAGAAGTGTACATTAAACAACCACAAGGTTTTGAATCACATGATAAGAAAGATACATGTACATGCATATTGAAGAAATAATTATATGGGTTGAATCAAGAACCTAGAGCATGGTATGTAAGAATTGGTGGCTTCCTGATGAGCTTGGGATTTACCAAAAGTAAAGCAGATTCCAACCTTTAATATAAGGGTGTAGATGACAGGATTGTGATATTGTAATTGTATGTGGATGATCTATTTTTGATAAGAGAAGAGAAGCTCATCAACGAATGTAATAATAAACTTGCTACATAATTTGAGAAGAAAGACCTTGGTATGATGCATTACTTCCTAGGTCTCAAAGTATGGTTGTTCCCAAATGATATTTTTCTAAACCAAGGAAAATATGAAATTGAGATCCTAAAAAGATTTAGGATGATGGATTACAAGGAAATGAATAATCATATGGTGACAAAATTGAATATATTAAATAATGAATCCTAAGAGAGAGTCTATGTTAACAGTATATAGATAAATTCTTGTCTCACTGATGTATTTGACAAATACAAGCTTAGATATATGTTTTGTTGTAAATACCTTAAGTTAGTATATGATGGATCCATGAAATGTTCACTTCGTTGAAAAAAAAATTCGATGAGGTACCTAAAGGGTACATTGGATTATGGCCTCAGATATTGTTGATGTAATTGTAACTTCAGAATGTATTCACTTGTATGTCTTCTGTATTGTACCCCGATGTTCCTATCGGGAGGATAAAAAATGTAATCAAGTCATGTCATACCCCGATGTTCCTATTGGGAGAATCAATAATGTAAACAAGTCATGTAAATTCATAGAGGGTAACCTTCCTTATTGATCAAGGGTTAAAGTCCCCATAGTTGTGGGGCACTAGGGTTATTAGACTCTCCTAGAGAATTCCACCCTGTTGAGTTAATGTCAAGTCAGAAACTAGTATAAATAGAGAGTGAGCCTCTTTATTTATCACACAGTCACTCACACTCAGTTGTAGTGCATAACTGAGAGAGATAATAAGATGGGACACAAGAGAGAGAGAGACAACTGTTGTCGGGAGATCATCTTTGTATCTTTGGGTTTTACTTTTGGTTATTATTCTATCTCTGAGGAAGTTGTGGGGTTTTCTCCTTTATGGTTTCCCAGAGGAAAATATTTGTGTTCATTGTCTATTGTGATTGCTTGATGTGCTTGTTATTCTCTTGGATAATATCCTAATATCATATAGCTTAAATGATAAAAATATAACATGGTATCAGAGTTAACCTGAGAAGAAGACACTGTGCAGCTGCTGAATCTAGGGCTTCCTATTTTTTGGATCTCTCTCCACAAATCATCAGCAAAAGGAGGCTAGGCTGACTCTCCTCTCTAGGGCACATCTTTCTATCGAAGCAAAATCTAATTCTGAGGATTTTCAGTTTTTGACCCAACACTACAGTGGGAAATTAAGGCTTTCCACAAAAGTATAATTTTTGAATGAGCCCAAGCCAGGATTTATCTCCTCCACAAAATCGAGGTTTAGAGATCAAAATTGAATTTTTTAGTTTGGTAGAATTCCTAGAAATTCAAACCCTGATCTGCTCCTGAACCAGAAAACCAGCTTTGTAGAAATCTAGCTCCAGATTCAGTTCATACAACTTAAACTGGTAAGATATAAATCTTTTGTATTTCCATTTGAGGTTCTCTATTAAGATGTCCCATCATACCAAGCTTAATGAAAATATTAAGGGAGATGACAACTTCCGAGCCTAAAAGTATAGGATCTCCCTGGTCCTGGAAGAAAATGAATTGGACTCCTACATAAGTGAAGAGGTTTCAGTTCTAGAGGGAGATGAGGCTAAGGCCTTACAAAAAAATAAATTGGTCATGGATAAGAGGATTATTGCTGATTCAATCAAGGATCACCTTATACCTCAGTTATCCTCCCTAAAGACACCCAAAGATATGTTTGATGCCTTGACCAAGTTATTTGAATCGAAGAACATAAATCGGAAGATGACTCTGAGAAATCAATCGAAGAATGTAAAGATCCAGAATGTGGAGACTATACAGTCTTACTTTACAAGGGTCTCTCAGATCAAGGAACAACTTGAAGCAGTAGATGAAGATGTAGAGAATGCAGAGATTGTGATGACCACCTTGAATGGTCTCCCTAGAGCATGGGACTCCTTCATTCAAGGGATTTATGCCAGGAAGAAACTAATCAAGTTTAGCAGACTATGGAAAGAATGCTCACAAGAAGAATCTCGAATAGTAGCTCAAGAAGAAAAGATGGGAAATGAAGATCAAGATCTCATAGTACAATCCAAGAAGAGAAAAATAGACCATCACCAAGGTAATCACTCTCATCCTAGAATATCTAACAAGAATCTACCTAAATTCAGATGCTTTGCATGTGATGAAAGAGGACACTATGTTAGAGATTTTCCTAGGAACAAAAATTTCTCTCACAAGAAGAAGGGAAACAAGAAAAGACGTCATGCTAACACTACAGAGGATGATGAACCTCCCAAGAAGAGAATCAAGCAAGAAAGTGATGATTCTTCAAGTGATGAAGAATATGTTCTAATCTCTACCCTCATAGGAATTGTCTCGCATGGAAGCAATGATTGGCTTATAGACAGTGGTACTTCCAAGCACATGACAGGATTTAAGGAATCCTTTATGAGACTATCACAACATGAATCACCCCATAAGGTGAAACTTAGGGATGACTACCAGTATCCAATAAAAGGTAGTGGTGAATCCTCCTACAAACTAGACTTTGGAAAGTTTATAAAGATGAAGGATGTCCTATTTGTACCAGAACTAAAGAAGAACCTTCTCTCCATCTCTACATTGGATGCAAAAGGCATGAGAGTTTCATTTACAGATGGCCAAGTCCTCATGTGGCCAAAAGGAAATACTATTGACGATGCAATGGTAATTGGAGAACAAGAGGGAGGACTATACAAATTGAAGGGCCAACCAGAACAAGCTTTGGTTCATGACTCAGTAGAACCAAATAAAATGTGGCGTAGAAGGTTTGCACACGTGCACTACAAGGCACTACCACTTGCAAGAAAAGTTGTTGAAGGTCTTCCAAAAATGCAGGAAAAACATGAAGGTGTATGCAAAGGATGCGAGAAAGGAAAGAACACAAAGAAGACATTTCCAAGTAGCAAGAGCAAGGAAAAAGGAATCTTGGAAATCATCCACTTCGATGTATGTGGTCTAATGTCATCTAGTTCTCTAAGAAGAGATTCAGGGATTAAGAGGGAGTTGAACACTCCATATAATCCACAACAGAATCGGGTTGTAGAAAGAAAGAATAGAACAATCATGGAAGAAGCAAGGGAAATGCTTCATGCTCAAGACCTTCCTATGTATCTATGGGAAGAAGCTGCCAAGACAACTATGTATGTACAAAACCGTACTCCACATAGACTACTCGAGAACAAGACACCTGAAGAACTCTTTTCCAGCAAGAAACCATAAGTCATTCATCTCAGAATATTTGGCTGTCGAGTGTACATACACATTCCAAAAGAAAAGAGGACAAAGTTAGATCCTTCAGGAAACATGTAACACCCTGATTTTGACCCCATTGCATTAGATGTATATGATGTATATATTGTAAGTGATCATGGTGTGGAGCTCAAGGCCAAGGCCCCACCATTGATTGGTTATGCTATGTTTTGGATTTAAATTGTCACCGATGGTGTATCGGGGCATGCGGCATAGATATTAAGCTTTGTCATCATGTACATATGCATATTTAATTAAATAACCCAAATAGCTATGATCGTGGCAACTGAATTGAGAAGGGGGCATGATTTTCACAAGGATAAGGGTGTGGGGAAATTTTCAAACCTTGAGCCATGAGGGAAAACCCATGTGTCATCTTCCTTTGCCTTACCCAACCACCTCCATTAAGAATTTATCCTGGTGGTTGAGGCAGTTATTGATTTTGGGAGTGGGGTGGCAAGACTATCAGTCCATGCCTACACGCACACTCCACCCATAGTTGACTTCACCATGGCAAGAAAAACCACTGCCATCACTCGCACGGACATACTATTGCTCTTCCTCCACGACAGTGCGAAAAAATGCTCACGCACTCCCTACTTGCATCTATCCATTGTTCTGTTCATCCACGCACAAGTTGGAATTCTTGTCCATCCTCACGCAGGGATCGTTGGCTGTTGTTGCTCACGCACAGGAGCTATCCTGGTGTTACCCACATCATTTTTCCTCTACGGATTTGCGAGTGGTGAGGCCGTATCCTTTCCTCATGGGATGCGTGGTGGGTTCTGTGGTGTTACCATCTACACAATGGACTAGGAGTTGTGCTATTTCATTCCCATTTGCAGTTGTATGCTCTTCTCACAGACTGGTATGGTCGTTTAATTTTCTGTCATTTAAATGTTGAGATTGGAGCTGTGGTTCTTCCTGTGAGTTACATTGGTCGCTATTCTTCTCAAGGTCTATTGTGATTGTTGTGGTTTTCTTTATGTTTGGGGGTCTGGTGCAAGTCTTCCTCACGCACAGACTGTTAGGAGCCATTTTCCCCACGTTGTGAGCTGTGCTCACTGTTTATTGTTTTGGGATTGTTGTTTTCCCACGTTCATTGATATGTTTGGGACTGTTGTATTCGCTGGGAGTCGTTTTGGCCACGATAGGGCCAAGAACGACCCAAGAATCATTTTCCCCTGTTAAGCTGTGACAACTGATTGATTGCAAGTGTGCGATGGTTGGTCTTCGGACTATGTAGGGATCAGGGATGGGGGCTTGGTTTGCTTGATAAACCTGGTGGCTGGAAACCACACAGATAGGGCTAGAGTGATGGATTTCTTCTCCACAACCCCTAAATAGCACTGGAAGGGAATGCAAGGCCTGAGGGACTGTGTAGCAGAGAAGGGACTGATTCCTTGTGTTGGGTGTGTGTGGGTGTCTTAGAAGTCAGGCTAGTTCTGGTGTAGGTGTTCCTAGCTATGCAATGAGCTCACTAGCTTAGCATTTAGCTTTTCCCAATTCCCGGATGGCCTAGTAAACCCAATTGTGTTGGCTTGGCTATGTTTTGTGTATCCTTGGCTATGTGTAAGCCTACTAGTTCCCTTATTCCTTGGAAGATCATGCCCAGCTCGGGGGTGGCAGCGTTGCTGAGAGATTAAGGAGCACGCTGGCCTATGGTTGGGTGGAACATTGCAGCGACGTAGCTAGTTGCGGAATGAGTTCTTGATAAGATAAGTAATCTTGTTATTTTACTTCTGCAATCATATTTCTGTTAATGATTATGGTGAACATGTTAAACGAATGCTGTATGAATGTGTGTTGTTTCTGCTGCATATGATAAACAATGGCATCTATGCATGTTTTAGTTCAAATTGTTTTATTTTGGCATTCTGTTTTAGCATTTTATGGTTTTCACATGTTCATGGGGTTCTTAGCCCGGATGGTTAACGCCATGGGGTCGCGTCCTCTTCACCGGTCGGAGGGATGGGGACGTGACAAAATACTCTGAGAACTTGAAGGCTTACAGAATATACTTCCCAGGATTTAAGAAGATCAACATGAGCAGAGATGTAACATTTGATGAAGGCTTGGCTTACATCACGTCCAGAAAAAGACATGTTGAAGACTCTGAAGAATCAGAAGTACCCACAATCCGTAATACAACTATGAACGAAGAAAATCTAGAAGAAGATCGAGAAATAGAAGAACCTCAGAAACCAGTAGATCCACCTCAAGAGAAGAATCCTCACAAGAGGAAACTTGCATGGGTACAAGAGGCTATCCAAGATGTAGAAATATATGGGGATCTAGAATAAATGAACAAAGAAAGAAAGAGAACTAGGTCCTACTCCGGATATGTAGCCTTATTATGTGACATCATCGATAAAGAACCTTCCAAATATGAAGAAGCAGCAGAGAATAAAAAATGGAAGGATTCTATGATCGAGGAGTACCATTCGATCATGAAGAATGATGATTGGGATGTTGTCCCAAGACCAGAGGAGAAGTCTATTGTGACTTCTAAGTGTATTTACAAGATCAAGCATCCTACATATGGTAGCATACAGAAATATAAAGCAAGATTTGTGGCTCGTGGTTTCTCCCAGAAAGAAGGAATAGATTATGAAGAGACTTTTGCACATGTAGCCAGATACACTTCCATCATGTCAGTACTTGCTATGGCTGCAATCATGAAATGGAAGGTACACCAGATGGATGTCAAGACTTTCTTCTTAAATGGTGTAGTAGAAGAGGAAGTGTATGAGGAGAAACCACTCGGTTTTGAGACACATGACAGGGAGAACCATGTGTGCAAATTGAAGAAATCCCTATACGGTTTGAAACAGGAACCCAGGAAATGGTCTGATAGAATTGACAACTTTCTGACTAGCTTGGGCTTTTCCAAGAGTAAAATAGATTCCAACCTTTACTACAAGGTTCAAGAAGGGAACCTAGTGATACTCATAATTTATGTAGATGAACTTCTTTTAACAGGTCCATATGGGTTGATTGCAGACACAGAGAGGAAGCTGACTGCTGAATTTGAGATGAAGGACTTGGGTATGATGCACTACTTTCTAGGAATGGAGGTGTGGCAGAATGTGGATGGAATCTCGCTAAGACAAGGGAAGTATGCAGTAGAGATCCTAAACAGGTTTGGGATGATGGACTGCAAGGCCATGACCACACCTATGGTATCAAACCTAAAGCTATTGAGTGATGCTTCATCTGAGTCAGTTGATGCTGTGATGTATCGTCAGATGATTGGGTCCTTGATGTACCTGACGAATACGAGACCAGATATTTTCTTTGTTGTGAACACATTGAGCCATTTCCTGAAAGATCCGAGACATGTTCACTTGATTGATGTAAAGCATATTTAGAGGTATTTGAAGGGTATAGTTGATTATGGGGTCAAGTATCAGGTGAATCAAAAGATTAACCTCAAAGGTTTCATGGATTTATATTGGGCAAGCAGTGTCATTGGTAGGAAGAGCACTTTAGGGTGTTGCTTCAGTATGGGATCATGTATGATCTCGTGGTTTAGCAAGAAGCAATCCTATGTGGCACTGAGCATAGCCAAAGCAGAGTATGTTGCAGCTTGTTTGGCTAGCTGTGAGGCAGTGTGGCTTAGGAAGCTACTATCTTATTTGTTTGATCTCCAGTTTGATGCTACTTGCATATATTGCGACAACCAGAGTTATGTGTAGTTGTCAGAGAACCCAGTGTTCCATGACAATTCAAAGCATATCGAGATCAAATATCACTATATGAGGGATATGGTTCATAGAGGAGAAATGAAGCTCCAGTATGTTGTTATGGATGAGAAGATAGCTGATGTGTTAACCAAACCATTAGCTAGAGTGAATTTTGAGTACTTTGGGGAGAAGCTTGGTGTTCTCCAGATCGAGGTTCCCTCTAAAGGGAAGTGATGAGTTTGTTATCCTTTTTGACATGGTTGATGTGTGTTAGAATAATCAACCCATAGTATTTACCCACTTAGACATTAATTCATTTATTTTTGTCTTATTTGCCTAGTCCATGAGTCCCACCATGTGCAAGTTGCTAATTGCCTATCCATAGAGGTCAAAATTGCCATTATTGACTCATGTAGCACTTGGGAAAGCCTTAGGAATCAAATCTGCTTTATTCCTGGCCTCCTAGGCACCCTTCTGCTTTTTCTGCTTTATTGCCTGCTTTTTCAGTGTTTTAAGGCACATAGGAAAGCAAGACTAGGTGAGGTGAATCAGCTTTGTTGCCTCTTCCTCCTCCACTCTTTCCTCCATGAAAAAGAATGTATGAGCTGCCATTTGACCACTTTTTAGCTTTCCTATGCACCCTTGCTAATTCGTGGGGTCCTTGATAGATTTGGGATCAGCTTTTTACACCTATGGGGGATTTGCCTATTTTGGGTAAGCTTGCTTTATGCTAGATTTGGATGCTTCCTTATGCATTCGATTTGCTCATGTATTCTATATATTCATCAGCTTATGTTATTATAGGGTTGGCTATTGTACACTCAGTTAATATAATTTTGTGTTACAGCTCCATATTCAGTCTCCATTGTTGATAATTTTGCATGATCAATTGTTAATTGTTGTGGGTGAAATTAATCTACTGCAGGCCTGAATTTCTACATGGTATCAGAGCCATTGTAGGTTGTTACTCTCCTTCAAAAATTGTTTTGCAGGTTCGACATCAAGACTGGGAGCCTTCTACTGACAGCCGAGACAGATTTTCTAAAGCTATGGATTCACAGAAAACTATCCTCACTCCCTTCAACTATTTTGAATGGAAAGCAGAGATGCAGATCTTGTTGAGAGAGAAAGGCCTCTACAGGGTGACTATGGCTACAGAAGCAGAGCCCAATGCTGCTATAGAGAAGATCAAATGGCACAATCAGAGAGATGAGGCCTATGGCCTCCTATGTCTCAGTATTTCTCGAGACCTCCTTTTCCATCTCGATGGATTAACTTCACTAGATCAAGTATGGGAGAAACTTTCTGAACTCTTCGGAAAGACAGATGAGATGAGGGGACACCAAATCGAAAATGAATTGATTTCCCTAAGTCCCAATAATTTTGAATCACTGCAGCTATACTTCTCCAAGTTCAAAGCACTAGTTTTGCAGCTGAAACAGTGTGGTATTGAAAAGAAAGATGATCAACTCGTATTGGCCATCCTCTCGAAGCTAGGACCTGACTACTCAGTCTTTGTTTCGACCTTCTATGCCGCAAAACTCACAGCTTGAACCTGGAAGATGCCCAGCCTTGCATATTTCATGGAATCTCTCACACAAGAACAAGACAAGCTGGTGATGATGGGAACCATCAAACCATCCAAAGATCAAGCTTTGATTGCTGGAGATTCGAGGGTGGATTCAAAAAGCAAGAAGAAAGATAAAAAGCCACCTGAGAAAGGAAGATACAAGAAGAAGTCTCTAGAGGATCAACAAGGTCCCAAGAAAAATACCCAGAAGAAGAAAAACAAAGGTGAAATGAACAAGTGCTCATAATGTTCGAAGGGAAATCACACTAAAAGCTCTTGTATGAAAAAGCAGATTGATATGTTGACCAATCTCCTGGAGAAGAATGGCATCTCCCTTCCATAAAACTCAAAGAAGAGAGAAGGAGGATCAAGTTCCGATGACAGAGAGAGAGTTCATGCTCTAGTTGTTGGCACATCAAGCTCACCCAGTTTTATCATAGATTCTGGAGCTTCAAGACACATGGTTTCGACTAAGGAGGCCTTCTCCTCACTGGATATGTCGAAAGGACCATCTATTGTACTGGGAGATGAATCTCTCACTGAAAGCAAAGGCAAAGGAAGGATAGATCTTGATCATGGTAACTTCAACAATGTGTTGTATGTCCCTGGTCTCGCCTCCAACCTTCTATCAGTGTACCAGATGACCCACACTGGGTCTCCTAAGAAAGTCACATTCTCACCAGATGAAGTTGAGATCACAGAAATCTCAAGTGGAAGAATCATTTCAAAAGGAGTAGCGAATCATGCTCAAAAGGTATACATGTTTTCACACTTCCTGCCTTACTCGAACCCCTCTGCCCTTCTTATCCATGCTAATGAAGCTAGCAAGCTATGGCATGAAAGATTTGGCCATTTAAATTACAAGTATTTATCTGATCTTAGTGAGAAAGATATGGTCATAGGGTTTCCCAAGATAAAATTTTCCAAAGGAGTATGCCAAGGCTATATCCTAGGAAAACACCCAGAGCACAAATTTGAGAAAGCCAGCCATGAGAGAACCTCTGCACCCATCGAGCTGATTCACAGTGATGTTGCTGGCCCATTCCCTCATATGTCCATGAGTCAGGACAAATATGCATTTACCTTTATTGATGACTTCTCCAGGTATTGTTGGGTTCACTT
>LPNX010090059.1:1265-19005 GCA_001517045.1 Pseudotsuga menziesii | reverse complement strand
TTGCTGATCATGCTGTCAAAGCATGAGTGGAGACAAGATTCTACAATTTTGTTTTACAGTCCATGTTTAAGGGAGGATTTTCCCAAGTTGGTTTTTCCTCGTTCCTTGTTTCATATGGACTTGCAGTATGTAAAAGGGTGACTAAGCCTTGTTGCTAGGCCTCATATTTTTGATTTATTACTCATAAATTCAGGCTTAAGGGGGGGTGTTAGAATAATCAACCCATAGTATTTACCCACTTAGACATTAATTCATTTATTTTTGTCTTATTTGCCTAGTCCATGAGTCCCACCATGTGCAAGTTGCTAATTGCCTATCCATAGAGGTCAAACTTGCCATTATTGACTCATGTAGCACTTGGGAAAGCCTTAGGAATCAAATCTTCTTTATTCCTGGCGTCCTAGGTGCCCATCTGCTTTTTCTGCTTTATACCCTGCTTTTTCAGTGTTTTAAGGCACATATGAAAGCAAGACTAGGTGAGGTGAATCAGCTTTGTTGCCTCTTCCTCCTCCACTCTTTCCTCCATGCAAAAGCATGTATGAGCTTCCATTTGACCACTCTTTAGCTTGCCTATGTGCCCTTGCTAATTCGTGGGGTCCTTGATAGATTTGGGATCAGCTTTTTACACCTATGGGGGATTTGCCTATTTTGGGTAAGCCTGCTTTATGCTAGATTTGGATGCTTCCTTATGCATTAGATTTGCTCATGTATTCTATATATTCAGCAGCCTATGTTATTACAGGGTTGGCTATTGTACACTCAGTTAATATAATTTTGTGTTACAGCTCCATATTCAGTCTCCATTGTTGATAATTTTGCATGATCAATTGTTAATTGTTGTGGGTAAAATTAATCTACTGCAGGCCTGAATTTCTACAATGTGTTCATCCCATGGTTAGATATAAGTACAGAGCCATTCTGATGTGACTACGGGATGTGTTCATCCCACATGATCATATATAAGTGGTGAGCCTTTCTTACATGGTGGATGTATTCATCACATGCTAAGATATAATTGTTGATCCTTTCTTACATGGTTGATTTGTTCATCCCATGGTAAGATATAAGTGATGAGCCTTTCTGACATGGTTGATGTGCTCATCCCATGGTCAGATGTGAGTGTTGAGCCTTTTTGACATGGTTGATGTGTTCATCCCATGGTCAGATGTGAGTCCTGATCCTTTCTTACATGGTTGATGTGTTCATCCCATGGTAATATATAAGTGTTGAGCCTTTCTGACATGGTTGATGTGTTCATCCCATGGTAAGATATAAGTATTGATCCTTTCTGACATGGTTGATGTGTTCATCCCATGGTCAGATGTGAGTGTTGGGACTTTCTGACATGGTTGTTGTGTTCATCCCATGGTCATATGTGAGTGCTGGGCATGCCTTTCTGACATGGTAGTGGATGTGTTCCTCCCATGGTCAGATATAAGTGATGATCCAGCAGTGATGATGAACCAGTGATGATCCATCAGTGATTGCACCGAGAGGCGCTCTACAGCCCAGTATGGGGGAGATCTTGTAACGTGATGTAACGTTACTAACATGTCGGTAAAAAAAATAGTGAAAGTGAATATTATGAGAGAGATATTGTAACGTGATGTAACGTTACTAGCATGTCGGCAAAAAATAATAGTGAAAGTGAATATTATGGGAGAGATCTTGTGACGTGATGTAACGTTACTAACATGTCGGCAAAAAATAATAGTTAAAGTGAATATTATGGGAGAGATCTTGTAACGTGATGTAACGCGTGTAACATGTTGGCCAAAAATAATAGTGAAAGTGAATATTAGTGAATATTATGGGAGAGATCTTGCTGTTGAAATTTAGATTATAATGGATTCTGATCAACATAATCAAGATGGGCCTACAAAGCCAATGAACAGTTGCAATAGCAGTGAGATCATCAAGTCCAATCAAGCAAGTAAAGATATTCAAGAAGTTAAAGAAAAGCCTAAGCGGAAGTCCCAGAAAGGTTCTTTGAAGGCTGCAGCAAGGAATTTATGTCGAATCAAGTTTTTCAGATCAATTTCGCCAGTAAAAATTATGTGCAGGTGTCGATATTTATACGCTCAAACTATGCTCAACTGCAGTTGTGCTCACGCCGACACTACTTCCTTCATTTCGCCAGAATCAGGCGGCCGGACTCGCCGGGTTCACTTCCCTCAAATTCATCTAACACCGACGGCGGCAGCAGAAGACCCGAAGAGGAGAATCTGCACCGGCTTATCAAAATGACGGAGAGTAAATCACATTCAAATGATGATCAAGATTTTGTAAATGATCATGACGAGGAGCTCATGGCGATTAGCGCAAAAGCGATCAGTAACAGCATCAGCATGGCCTTCGGTATCCCACGGAATAACAGTGTGAATAATAATAATGGTGATTTTAGTTGGATGAGCATAGTGCTAATCAATGAAGAAAGCCCCTGTTACTTCCCTGGCTCCTTCAAGAAGAAATGGGCCACTCCCCTTCCCCGCAGTGTCAGCACTTCTACTACTTCAACTGCAATTTGATTCCTGCATACATATATGCATATGTATATCTTCATGAGTATTTTGTATATTCGCTACTATTTTGTGTCCTCTTTGGCAGAGGATTGCTGAATTCCCTAATGCTTATGGACTTCCAATTTTAAGCATTCTATTTATAAAAGTATTTTATTCTCCACTTATAAACTAATAATAATAATCTATAAAAAATTGATTTATGTTTACTCAAAAAAATAGGATACAATATTCATTTCAATGACTTGATATTAATACTTGTGAATTCTTTAAATGTTAATATAAAAACTGTATTTTTGTAAATATAACTTAAAAATTAACCTAAATCCTACCTTAAAATAAAGAGTGTAGACTAATGTCAGGCAGTCGATTTCTACAAATTTGTTTGTAGATAAAGGGTGCCGAAGCGAAAGTCTTCAAATAGACATCTGCAACTCTTAAGCAGGCAGCCACGAAAGCTACTGTTGAATGAATGAAGTTCTAATACACGAAGTCTTCGAATAGGCATTGGCTTCTCTTAAGCTGGAAGCAATCAAAGTTACTATTTATGAACTTTGAATTTCAGACACGATGGATAATACAACAACGTTCTTGATCTCTTTCTTGGCGTTGATATCCATTTTACTCTTCCTAATTTGTCGATCCTATGCTCTTGGATGTAAAAGAATTTTGAACTGCATTGAGAGAAACTAGATGCAATGCAATGCTATCCACTTACTGAGCAGATCCACTAACACACACAAGTGGGTTGTCAGTACTGTGCATTGGATATTGATATATAATTTAGTTCTTATGAGTTTTCAGATGATTAAGTATTGATTAACTATGCATACTATTCCAACAAAGAAAACACACTTACTATAATGACAATGACAAGATAAAATAAAGTGGGAAATAACCAAAAAAAAAAATCACGCTTGAGGCCGTCAAACCTGAATCGGTCATGGACATCTCACACGGCAAGCTCAAATACACAGCATGCAATACGAAATAACCCACAACAGGCTTCTTATGCATTAATTATCTTCGTAATTGAAGTTACGACGCTTTCAACCTTGGAGGTCTTTTGGTCTTAATGCAATTTAAACTTGAAAATCAAAAGACTATATATTATTTTGGAATACATATTAAATTTATATTTTAATTTAAAATTAAATTAAAATATAATTTATATTTATATTTATTTTTTAATTTATTTTTTAAATTTAAATTTAAATTAATATTTATATTAAATTTAAAATTAATATTTATATTAAATTTATTTCTTTTTGTCCTAAATTTAAATATTAAGCAAGAGAAGCAACTTTCCATGGAAATGAAAAGTAGACATCTCAGTTGTACGCGAATCCCTTTAATTCCTACACAGACATTGAAAAAATGAATTGTTTCCCACAAAGACATTGAAAAAAATTAATTACACATTTCACTCTTGAGAATGATTGGTACAAGAATCACTCTAATTCTCCAGTGGATTTTATCCCTCTAATGGCAGTAGCTTATTATTTTAATTGATTATTTAACAGTTATTATTCCAATACAGAACCTAAAGATTGTAAGCTTACATGGATATATTCCCTTGGCACATGTAATACCAATGGAAAATTTGACGCCATGTAATTATCCACAAAAATATGTTGGCCTTGAAGATGGTTTTAAAACCATGTGAAAGGCCTCCTAAACAACCATGCAAGGCTTCTTAAACAACCCATGGTATGAATTTGTTAATTTTTTTTACCAAATTTCAATTAAAAAAAGAAAAAAAAAATAAACTACTCCAAAAAAAATTATAAAATTTCAAAAAATATATTATTTCAAACACTAATCAATACCTCCATTTTCCAATATTGTTTTTCCATGAGCATTGTACCATCCATCCATGAATCATAATGAAACAAAATTAAGATATTCTCAAATTCTTGATTCATTATTATACTTTAAAATTTCTAAAAAAATTACAGTTGTACTTTAAAGTCTTTGTGGTCGGATGAGCGAATTTCTAACCATGTTTGGATCAAGTGAAAATGGTGAAGAGCATATCAATATCTCCCACCATGCTAAAACTCAGTTAGGTGCTGAATAAAGCTACTACATTTCCTTAGAAATGAATTTGCTACATGCTGAGCAAGGAGAACACTGTTATGAATGCAAAGGTAATGAATCTAAAGTCAATTCCAACCAGCTAAAGAACTTGCCAACTCTCACAAGCACCATGTGAGAGTTGTAATTGAGTTGAATTAGCTGCTCCTCACGCATCGTTGATAGGAATATCATACTCGAGATCATCCTCATAGTTATATCTATGTTTTCAACTTAACCAAATCCTAGGCTCTATCAATCGCCAAGATAGTAGTTGATAGGAATATCATACATTGACATAATCCTCATAATTATATCTATATTTTCAAGTTAACATGTTCCTTACAATGTTGATCAAACTCCACTTTTGTGTCACCGCCCACGGCTGAAACCAGCCTAGATCCAAATCCTAGGCTCTATCAAGCGCCGAGAGGGATCAAATCTCCCAAGGTGCAAACCTCTTCTCAGGTATTGCACTCAAGGAGCTTCTCGAGGAGAGGTTTGCACCTCGGAAGATTTGATCCCTCTCGGCGCTTGATAGAGCCTAGGATTTGGATCTAGGCTGGTGATAATCCAATGATGATCCAAATTTGATGATGGTCTAGTGATGATCCAGATGATCCAGACTTGATGATGGTAGACTTGATGATAGTGGACTTGATGATGATCTAGACTTGATGATGATCTAGTGATGATGATCCAGTGACGAAGACTTGTGCTGATCAAGTGTGTCGAGAGAATACCTTCCTAGTTAAGAGGGAGTGTTGATGTAATTGTAACTTTGGAATGTATTCACTTGTATGTCTTATGTATTGTACCTCGATGTTCCTATCGGGAGGATCAATAATGTAATCAAGTCATTTCATACCACAATGTTCCTATCGGGAGAATCAATAATGTAAACAAGTCATGTAAAGTCATAGAGGGTAACCTTCCTTATTGATCAAGGGTTAAATTCCCCATAGTTGTGGGGCACTAGGGTTATTAGACTCTCCTACAGAAGTCATCCCTCATTATTTAATGTCAAGTCAGAAACTAGTATAAATAGAGAGTGAGCCTTTCTATTTATCACACAGTCACTCACACTCAGTTGTAGCGGACAACTGAGAGAGTGAAGAAGATGGGACAAGAGAGAGAGAGACAACTGATGTAGGGAGATCATCTTTGTATCTTTGGGTTTTAATTTTGGTGCTTATTCTATATCTAAGGAAGTTGTGGGGTTTTCGCCTTTATGGTTTCCCCGAGGAAAATCCTTGTGTTCATTGTCTATTGTGATTGATTGTTGTGCTTGTTATTCTCTCAGATAAGATCCTAATATCATATAGCTTAAATGATTAAAATCTAATAGATATGCAGTTGATAGTGGGTTCGGATTGTATGACTATACCGATTTAGATTGGTAAGGAAGTGTTAAAGATAGAAAGAGCACTTCGATATATTTTTTCAGTTTGGTATCAGGTGTGATCTCATGGATTAGTAGAAAGAATCTTGGTGTTTCTCTCAGTACAACTGACATTGAATATATTGCAGCATGTTTATCCTATAGAGAAGCAGTATGACTTCACAAGTTGTTGGCAGGTTTGTTTTATGCCAAGATGGATGCAACTGATATTTACTACGATAACTAGAGTTGCATCAAGCTGGCACATAAACTAATGTTTCATGATAATTCAAAGCATATTGAAATCAAGTATTGCTACATCTAGGATATGGTGCAGAGAGGAGCTATAAATATTCAGTATGTTCCTACATAGGAACAAGTATTTGATGTGTTCACTAAGCCTCTATCACGTATAAAGTTTAAATACTTTCGAGACAACCTTGGTGTATTATGAAAGGACCTCCCTTGAAATAAAGAGGGATGATGATGTTGTTGTTGATGGCGTGTTTTCTTCTAGAGAGTGGTGATATATTATCCTAGTATTGGTATGTCAGCATTAGGAGGACATGACCTATTTGATCCTATAGCAGATCGAAATGTCTCACTAGGCTTGTTTGGTCCGAAAGGATTGATAAGTCAGACAGTTCTTTGATACCCAAGTAGATCGATATGTCTGGTTAGGCTTGGTTGGTTCGAATGGATTAGTAAGTTAGAAAAATCTAGTTGGGTCTAACGAAGTGCCTACCGTAGAGCTCCTATAGATGACCACCATGTTCCAACATTCATTTTTTGATGGGGATATTACAGCATTCTTATGCTGATGGTGTTCTAACATTCATTTGATAATGATGATGATGTTCCATCATTCACATGCTAATGGTGTTCCAACAATCATTTGATGATAATGATGATGATGTTCCAGCATTTTTTCATGTTGAGGGTGTTCCAGCATTCATTTGTTATTGATGATGACATTCCATCATTTTCATCTTGAGGGTGTTCCAGCATTCATTTGTTAAAGTTGATGATGTTCCAACATTCTCATGTTGAGGGTGTTCCAACATTCATTTGTTGATGTTGAGGGTGTTCTGGCATTCATTTGTTGAACATGATGATGTAGATGGTGTTCCATCATTTATTTGTTGATGGTGCAGATGATGTTGTCCCATCATTTATATAATGATGATGTTATAGATGATGTTGTTCCAGTATTTATATATTGATGGTGATGTTGTTCCAGTATTTATATATTGATGATGTTGTAGGTGTTGTTGTTCTAGTGTTCACATACTGATGAAATTGCATGATGATGATGTTCCACGATGGTGATGTTCTGTGATGATGTCGTATGATGATCATTTTTAGTGAGGATGTTTCATGATGATGATGGGTGTGTGCATAAAGTTGGTGGACCTTTAAGATGCAATTGGAATTTTTAAAAACTGATATTGTTTATACCATAACTTTTTCTATTCTCAACCATTTCATAAAAAATGTATGGTGCACTACTAGACACTAACCTCTACATGCTATAAAAAAATAGAAACCATCATCATTACATTAATACCTTGAAAATGTTCACTAACATTTGGCATATCAATTTCGAGGTCTCCTCACATAGATAATTTTAAAAAAAAAATTATTGTACTCATTTTATTTTGAAAAAATACCGTTGCACTAGCACTTTTTTTTTATCCACATGTTTTTCAATTTTCATATATTGATTTTATCATTTAGGAACTCAAAGGATGTACTTAAATGAATATATGTCGTATCATTTGTTGAAAAAAATCAAATGTCAATGTTAGAAAAAATAAAAATTAGGTTAGTTATTAAACTTTCAAAATAAAAGTTATATATTTAGAAAGATGATTTGCATTCCTATGTTTCATATTTTTTTACTAGAAACAATATTCAATATTGTATAGGTATGTCAAAATACCCATGTAAGATGAAGGATGTATTTTTTTTAGTTTTGTTGTGTCTAACATGTCAAAAGATACCATCACTAGCTTGCACTCACCCTGATGTTCCATGATGATGATGTTCCACGATGATGATAATGGTGTTGATGTAGTTTTGGGAAACTTCCTATGACATATAGACTCACCATACAATTGTACAGTTGTTGTTGTTATAAACATAATACCTTCATTGTTAAGAGGGTGTTAAATAAATGTAACTTCAGAAGATATTCTATTGTACTTAAATTATTGTTCTTATTATTATTCCTCCTTTCAGAGATGTTGTTCCTTCAATCAGAGATGTCATTGATGTACTTGGTCATGTAAAAGTCTTGGGGTAAAACCTCCTCCATAAGTCAGGTGAATAGTACCTGTTGGAGCAGTAATACATCCTTAGTACATAGTTTTGACCTTAGGCTTATTTCATTTGCTTTCATGTATTGATATCATATGGTTTAGACTTAGGAAAGGTGTCTAGGAGGTGAACTGGTTATTTCCAGGCCTTTTACACATGCACCAACACTATAGTTGGTCAACCCAGCGCATGTGTGCCCTCATTTAATGCCTTGGGGTGATACATCCTTGATTTGGGTGATCTTGGTTTGACTAGAGGGTGCTAGTGGTGTATTTGGTCCATTTTGGCACTCCTAGTACCTAGGAGCATTTATTTCCACCTTGAGCCTCTCACTCACCTCTATCTTCTCACCCACACTTGTCTAGGACTTATTAATGACCCAACACAGTCCACCAATGTTCACACCTTGGTTCACAACTGTTTGGGATGAGTTAGGGCTCCATTGGTCCACCTAGGGGGATTGAGGTCAAATCTCACCATGACACATGTACAACTCCAATTGGCTTCCAGAGCCTCACAAATTGTCTCCAATGTATTATAAGTATGTACCATAACATCTACAATATGTAATGTAATATAATGGTTAGATATTAGCACCTTTCACATGTGTTATTCCAGTTATTTAAGTCTCTTTGTTTTTCTGTTGCATATTTTGTCAAACACTTTGATGGTGAAATTTTTCTAGCTCCTAGATCTACTTGAGAAGCTATTCTCACAGTACCCACAAAATTATTATTAAAATGTTGTTTTGAGTCTCCCAAGGCAGGTCGACATTGGTTGAGAGGATAAGTCATCCTTGTTGGGTTATTAGGCTACTCATCTTATATATATAAATAGGTGAGCTACCTCCCTCATTTGGACACACTCAGCACTCAAGCAAGTTTGTTAGAGAGAGAAGGAGTCGTCCATTTGAGAGAGGGGAAGCAACTAGCCTTATTTTTTGGGGTCTTACACTGTACTCTGTTGAAGTCTATATCGAGGAATTTTTGTTGGGTTTTCTCCCCCATGAGGATTTCCCAAGATAAATCTTTTTTTCTCTTTGTTCCATTGTGCTTTTCATTCTTTCAGTGATCCTTTTGTTTTGACATAATTAGTCTTACAATATTAACACTTTGAATATTTGTAGAAACAAGTTTTCATACTCTTTCAATAGGGATGTGAGCTTAGAGACTATTTGGTCATCCCAATAATCCCCAATAACTACCATCTTTGGTCTATCTTCAATTCCAATGCCAATGTTGATTTTCTTTAGCTACAAATGTTGTTAAACTAATTTTTTTTTAATTCAAATACAAAATTAATTTTAATTTAAAATAATATTTTGTAGATTATTAAAATTGTTAAACTATAGTGAGGTTGAAAAGTATTTTGGCAAGTTTTTTTGAGCACATGGAACACTATTTTAAAGTAAATCAAGATCGTATAGACCAAAGTTGATAAACCAAGTATTATGATAGTATTATCTATGAGATAAACCAAAGTTGAACTTAGTAGAGATTAATTATCATTATCACCATAAATCTAAATTTATCAAAATCATTTTTACCCTTTATATTTATGCCATATAATAATTTTTTTTATTTTATATAAATAAATTATTTTATGATTTAATAAAAATAAATTACTCTATAAAATAGAATAAATTAAATAATAAAAAAATATCTATTTTGTTTAAAAATTTATGTGATATAATGCTTTTTTATTCTACATAAAATAATTTAATACAAAATTATTACTATACAAAATAAAATAAATAATAAAAATATATATATTCTTTTTAAAAATTTATATTAACGTTAAATTATATTAATTTTTGTATAATATTTTGAGTTAATCACAAATTCATTTCATTACCTGAAATATTTTTTATTACCTTCATCTAGGCTAGCAGTAGATAAGTAGATATTTTAAAATCCAAAGAAACCAAAGTTAAACTCTTTCAAATTAATGTATATAATTTATTCATTTTAATAAATACAAATAGTATTAGCTGACTATTATATATTTTTATTTGATTTATGTGTCACGATATTTTCGTTCATTAAACAAATTTTCAAAAGATTATATTAATTAAATGTTAAATGAAATAATATTTACATTTATTTAATAATTTTTTAAAATTTTATATTAAATGAATCACATTTGGTTCAAGGGTTATATTAATCTTTAGTATTGTTGAATTTTTTTGATGTTTTTTTCTCAATTAGTTTATTCCTGAAATTGAATCTAGGTAAACCCACACTTTCACCAAATAAACTAGTAAAAAGTGACATATTAACTAAAATAATTAAAAGATAATGTTAACTAAAATATTATTTATTCATGATTAAATTTTTATTTGTTTTTTATAATATTTTTAAATTAGATTTTAGTTGGATCCATACAAATTTGGAGAATATTAGAAATGGATTAAAAAAAAATTATGTGTAAATTTTTTAATCATTCAATTTTTTTCTTCATCTTTGATTATATCAACTTTCAACTTTTTGGATTTTAGGTCTTCTTTCAACTAGCTCATCCTTAAGGAAAATTAAACCCAAGTTACATCACTATTATTTAGGTAGAAATTGATAAATTTTTCAAACACTATTTTGAAAAAATGTTGACAAATTTTTTTAAACATTCCCTATTTTTATAGCATTTGCCATAACAAAATGAAATTAAAAAAATTTAAATCAAAATATGACGAAGAAAGTCCAATTCAGTTAAATCAAAATATGACGAAGAAAGTCCAATTAAATCAAAATATGTCCGATATAAAAAGTTAGAATTCAGTTTTATGTGATATGTTAGTATACTTAAAACCTAACTTTTACTTTAAATGTGAAAGGATATTTTTGTATATTTTTGTTTTTGTTTTGGAATAAAGTAATATTACTTTAAATGTGTTGGGATATTTTTCTATGTTTTTGTTTTTGTTTTTGAATATAAAACTTACATGGAGTTTTAAAAGATTATGATTGTTACCTAACTTAACTTTTAAACCTAAAAAGAGATATTTTTGTTTTTGCTTTTGCTTTTTATAAGGTAATAAAAGTTATTATGAGTTTTAATATATTGTGATTGTTACCTAATTAACTTTAAATGTAGAGTTTTTTTTTTTTAATTTAAGTTAATAAAACTTATCGCAAGCTTTAACACGTATCGATGGTCATGACTTGTTACTATCATCTACGGTCATCTACAAATATATACAATATTGTTATTTAAACCAGCCTAGATCCAAATCCTAGGCTCTATCAAGCGTCGAGAGGGATCAAATCTCCCGAGGTACAAACCTCTCCTCGAGAAGCTCCTTGAGTGCAATACCTAAGAAGAGGTTTGCACCTTGGGAGATTTGATCCCTCTCGGCGCTTGATAGAGCCTAGGATTTGGATCTAGGCTGGTTTTAGCTGTGGGCGGTGACACAAAAGTGGAGTTTGATCAACATTGTAAGGAACATGTTAACTTGAAAATATAGATATAATTATGAGGATTATGTCAATGTATGATATTCCTATCAACTACTATAGAGCCTAGGATTTGGTTAAGTTGACAACATAGATATAACTATGAGGATGATCTTGAGTATGATATTCCTATCAACTACGCGTGAGGAGGAGCTAATTCAACTCAATTGCAACTCTCACATGGTGCTTGTGAGAGTTGGCAAGTTCTTTAGCTGGTTGGAATTGACTTTAGATTCATTACCTTTGCATTCAGAACAGTGTTCTCCTTGCTCAGCATGTAGCAAATTTATTTCTGAGGAAATGTAGTAGCTTTATTCGGCGCCTAACTAATTTTTAGCATGGTGGCAGATATTGAGATGCTCTTCACCATTTTCACTTGATCCAAACATGGTTAGAAATTCGCTCATCCAACCACAAAGACTTTAAAGTACAACTGTAACTTTTTTAGAAATTTTAAAGTATAATAATGAATTAAGAATTTGAGCATATCTTAATTTTGTTTCATTATGGAATCGTCACAATGAGAGTGCAGGTCACGATGGAGCGGCTCTAGTACAGGAAATAATATCAACAATCTCGTGTTACAGGTTGAAAAATTGGACGGGCTTTGAAGTTCAGGCGCGAGGGATTCAGATCAGAGGGCGCCTGGCCAGTGTAGCCTGGGTTGGTGTTTGGTGGTAAAACAGTATTAAGGTGAATGTGAGCAGCTGGCAAAACGCTCCCGAAGAGAATGGATCGGTCGACAGCGGAATGAGGCGTCAATGCGGCTAGGGCCTAAACCCTAGTCGCCTCCGTTTGTTGCAAGTGCGTGGATCTCTGTCCTCAGGGTTTTCTTTGCTTACAGGGCCACGGATCGGCGTCTTCAGAGCGTTTTGCATGCATTTTGGAGCAATTTTTGGCTCCTATCTTTTGGTGGTCACCGCCCTGCTACGATGGCCCTAGATCGGATTAAAGAGATGGGAGAAGATCCTTTGGAAGCTTTCAAAGCTTTAGTTCGTTCGGCAGGACCTAAAGCCAAGCCTTCTCTCTCGTCTAAGTTTGTTAAGAAGATGGAGGAGATCCCTTCCCTGGAGCTATCTCCAGAGGAGCCTTGCGATCTTGCCCTCCTTCTAGCAGAAAATGCCCTCATTGGAAAGTTTACGGGGTTATGGCCTAGCCCCAAAACGGTGGAGGCATGGGTGGAAGACTGATGGAAGCTGCTAATGCATGGAATCATTTCTCTGTGTGTAGTAGGCAGGGTTTTTTTTGTGTTCAGCTTCTCGAGGAAAGAGGACTGTGATCTAGTTTTCAGATCTGGACCCTATTTCATGGGGTCGAGGGGGCTATTCTTAGCCCCTTGGACTCTTGATTTCAATCCCGGAGATGAGATCACCATAGCCCCTATTTGGGTTAGGCTGCCTCATCTTCCCTTACATCTCTGGGGGAAAGGATCTCTAGAGGAGATTGGAAATAAGCTGGGGCGGTTCCTGGACAGTGTGGAGCCGAAAGGGGACCAATTTACCTGTGCTCGTATTTGTGTTGAGGTTAACCTCGAGAAAGGACTTCCGGAAGCCATTCAGCTCTCCCTGGAGGAATGGTTCCATATCCAAGAGCTAGATTATGAGCAGATACCTTTTAAGTGCCTCCGGTGCAATGCTTACGGTCATTTCGCAAAAAGCTGCCCCAAAGCCTTTGAGGATGCGAGGCCAGTCAAAGAAGGTGATTTTCAGCCAGTAACTAACCGACGAAGGTAGCCAAGGTGAAAGGAGCCAGTCCAGGCTCCGAAGGCCACTCATTCAGCAGAGGCAACTCTAGAAAATAAAAACAGCTTTGATGCACCGAAGGAAGATGAAGCCCTAGATCTAGAAGCAACAACAGATAAGGAAGATCCCCCGGCAGTCGAAATCCTTCCGGATCCCGCCCCCTCAGAATCAGTAGTAGCGAAGGAATTTTAGGCTTCAGATCCTGAACCCTCTGCCCCTGCAGGTCTGGTTGTCTCAGTCCCCTCTAGTGGCTCTGTGGAATCTTCTGAACCTGAAGACATTTCAGCCCCGTCTCCACCCCTTACCTGAGGGCGAAATTCCAATAAAGCACGCAGAGAAAAGGAGGCAGCCTCCAGTATTTCTTTAGGTTCTCAGAAAAAGCTAGATCCTTTCTTTAAGGGGCTTTCATCCCACTTGGTTTAATGCTTTGCTTCTGTCTTCTACTTTGCTCACAATTTGTGAGAATTTACTCATGTAAGCATTTGTTGTCATTTTCTCGAATTAGCTCTAGATGCAGATGGGATTTGTCTCCCAAGACATTCACAAGAAGGTTGGCAGCACTATTAGAGGTCACCAACTTTCATTAGATTTGTAACTTTCGGATTCTGGCTTGCCAGAATGCCGCTTAATGCAACATAACCGTTCTTGTTAAAAAAAAAAATTTGTTTCATTATGATTCACGGATGGATGGTACAATGCTCATGGAAAAACAATCTTGGAAAATGGAGGTATTGATTAGTGTTTGAAATAATATATTTTTTGAAATTTTATAATTTTTTTGGGAGTAGTTTATTTTTATTTTCTTTTTTTAATTGAAATTTGGTAAAAAAAATTAACAAATTCATACCATGGGTTGTTTAAGAAGCCTTGCATGGTTGTTTAGGAGGCCTTTCACATGGTTTTAAAACCATCTTCAAGGCCAACATATTTTTGTGGATAATTACATGGCGTCAAATTTTCCATTGGTATTACATGTGCCAAGGGAATATATCCATGTAAGCTTACAATCTTTAGGTTCTGTATTGGAATAATAACTGTTAATTAATCAATTAAAATAATAAGCTACTGCCATTAGAGGGATCAAATCCACTAAAGAATTAGAGTGATTCTTGTACCAATCATTCTCAAGAGTGAAATGTGTAATTAATTTTTTTCAATGCCTTTGTAGGAAACAATTAATTTTTTCAATGTCTGTGTAGGAATTAAAGGGATTCGCGTACAACTGAGATGTCTACTTTTCATTTCCATGGCAAGTTGATTCTCTTGCTTAATATTTAAATTTAGGACAAAAAGAAATAAATTTAATACAAATATTAATTTTAAATTTAATATAAATATTAATTTAAATTTAAATTTAAAAAATAAATAAATATAAATTATAATTATATTTTAATTTAATTTTAAATTAAAATATAAATAATAAATTATAATTATATTTTAATTTAATTTTAAATTAAAATATAAATTTAATATGTATTCCAAAATAATATATAGTCTTTTGATTTTCAAGTTTAAATTGCTTTAAGACCAAAATACCTCCAAGGTTGAAAGCTTCGTAACTTCAATTACGAAGATACTTAATGCATAAGAAACCTGTTGTGGGTTATTTCGTATTGCATGCTGTGTATTTGAGCTTGCCGTGTGAGATGTCCGTGACCGATTCAGGTTTGACGGCCTCAAGTGTGATTTTTTTTTTGGTTATTTCCCACTTTATTTTATCTTGTCATTGTCATTATAGTAACTGTGTTTTCTTTGTTGGAATAGTATGCATAGTTAATCAATATTTAATCATCTGAAAACTCATAAGAACTAAATTATATATCAATATCCAATGCACAGTACTGACAACCCACTTGTGTGTGTTAGTGGATCTACTCAGTAAGTGGATAGCATTGCATTGCATCTAGTTTCTCTCAATGCAGTTCAAAATTATTTTACATCCAAGAGCACAAGATCGACAAAATAGGAAGAGTAAAATGGATATCAATGCCAAGAAAGAGATCAAGAACGTTGTTGTATTATCCATCGTGCCTGAACTTCAAAGTTCATAAATAGTAACTTCGATTGCTGCCAGCTTAAGAGAAGCCAATGCCTATTCGAAGAATTCATGTATTAGAACTTCATTCATTCAACAGTAGCTTTTGTGGCTTCCTGCTTAAGAGGTGTAGATGTATATTTGAAGACTTTCGATTCGGCACCCTTTATCTACAAACAAATTTGTAGAAATCAACTGCGTGACATTAGTCTACACTCTTTATTTTAAGGTAGGATTTAGGTTAATTTTTAAGTTATATTTACAAAAATACAGTTTTTATATTAACATTTAACGAATTCACAACTATTAATATCAAGTCATTGAAATGAATATTGTATCCTATTTTTTTGAGTAAACATAAATCAATTGTTTATATATTATTATTATTAGTTTATAAGTGGAGAATAAAATACTTTTATAAATAGAATGCTTAAAATTGGAAGTCCATAAGCATTAGGGAATTTAGCAATCCTCTACCAAAGAGGACACAAAACAATAGCGAATATACAAAATACTTGTGAAGATATACATATGCATATATGTATGTAGGAATCAAATTGCAGTTGAAGTAGTAAAAGTGCTAGCACTGCGGGGAAGGGGAGTGGCCCATTTCTTCTTGAAGGAGCCAGTAACAGGGGCTTTCTTCATCGATTGGCGCTATGCTCATCCAACTAAAATTACCATTATTATTATTCATGTTGTTACTCCGTGGGATACCGAAGGCCATGCTGATGTTGTTACTCATCACTTTTGCGCTGATCACCATGAGCTCCTCGTCATGATCATTTACAAAATCTTGATCATCATTTGAATGTGATTTACTCTCCGTCATTTTGATAAGCCGACGCAGATTCTCCTCTTCGGGTCTTCTGCTGCTGCCGCCGGTGTTAGATGAATTTGAGGGAAGTGAACCCAGCGAGTCCGGCCACCCAATTCCAGCGAAATGAAGGCAATAGTGTCGGCGTGAGCACAACTGCAGCTGATCATAGTTTGAGCGTATAAATCTCGACACTTGCACATAAGTTTTACTGGCGAAATTGATCTGAAAAACTTGATTCGACATAAATTCCTTGCCGCAGCCTTCAAAGAACCTTTCCGGGACTTCTGCTTAGGCTTTTCTTTAACTTCTTGAATATCTTTACTTTCTTGATCGGACTTGATGATCTCACTGCTATTGCAGCTGTTCATTGGCTTTGCAGGCCCATCCTAATTATGCTGATCAGAATCCATTATAATCTAAATTTCAACAGCAAGATCTCTCCCATAATATTCACTAATATTCACTTTCACTATTATTTTTGGCCGACATGTTACATACATTACATCACGTTACAAGATCTCTCCCATAATATTCACTTTCACTATTATTTTTTGCCGACATGTTAGTAACGTTACATCACGTTACAAGATCTCTCCCATAATATTCACTTTCACTATTATTTTTTGCCGACATGTTAGTAACGTTACATCACGTTACAATATCTCTCTCATAATATTCACTTTCACTATTTTTTTTGCCAACATGTTAGTAACGTTACATCACGTTACAAGATCTCCCCCATACTAGGCTGTAGAGCGCCTCTCGACGCAATTACTTATTTTAGAATTTTAGAATTTGGAGTGAACTATGGTTTATATTTTTCCAAGAATTAAACAAATATATTGTCCAACTTGATTTTATAATACTTGTTCGAAATAAACAATTATTAAAAAAAAAGGAATATAAAAAATCATTGATAATTTATGATGGATAACTCGTATGACATTTAGATGATGCATCTATACCATGCAGTTTGTAATAGACAACCCATTTAACTAGAAGAAAGCAAAAACAATTAACATATAAGTTATTTGTAACACTTAACTTATGACCTATAAATATTCACCAAATACAAAAAATACCCTCCACAGTGGAGAGCCTTGCCATCTCATATTACCTACATAATATAATAAACATGCAGAATAATTTTAAAACGAGTGACCATCTCATATTACCTAAACAATTTAATAAACACAGAATAATTTTAAAGCGGTGATTGCTTACCAGCTTGGAAGAAACCAGACAACAACTTCTGATTTTTGTCTTTGTTTATCTTTATATCTCTCTACTTGAATTAACCTTTTTTGTATTTATTAAAGAGAATATATAAAATCAGACATCACAACTATACAAACAATAACAACAATCCAACCGGTTTTTCCCTTAAATTTCTATGTCC
>LPNX010090054.1:13293-33733 GCA_001517045.1 Pseudotsuga menziesii | reverse complement strand
TCATGGTCATCATCATCATTCAAGTCATTATCATCATCATCATCATCATCATTCTTCATTATCATCGTGGTCATCATCATCATCATAGTCATCATGCTCAAAATTATCATCATCATCATCATCAATGTTCATCATCATCATCATCATTGTCGTGGTCATTGTCATCATGCTCAACATCATCATCATCACCATCATCATCATTGTTCATCGTTATCATCATCATCATGGTCATCATCATCGTGGCCATCATCATCATCATAGTCGTCGTCATCATCATCATCATCATCATCATCATCATCATTGTTCATCATCATGGTCATCATCATCGTGGTCATCATCATCATCATCATAGTCATCATACTCAACATCATCATCATCATCATCATCATCATTGTTGATCATGGTCATCATCATCGTGGTCATCATCATTTTCGTGGTCATTGTCATCATGCTTAACATCATCATCATCACCATCCTCGTCATTGTTCATCATTATCATCATCATCATGGTCATCATCATCGTGGTCATCATCATCATCATACCCCTATCTCTATTTCTCTAGTACCCCTCTTTCCCTTTGTCTCTAGTACCCCTCTCTCTCTCTCTCTCTCTCCAGTACCCCTTCCTCTCGCTAGTACCCCCCTCCCTCTCTCTCTGTCTCTAGTACCCCTCTCTATCTTTCTTGTACCTCTCTCTCTCTCTCTTTAGTACCCCTCTCTATCTTTCTTGTACTTCTTTCTCTCTCTATGTCTCTAGTACCCCTCTCTCTCTCTCTCCCCCTATGTCTCTAGTACCCCCCTCTTTCTCTAGTACCTCTCTCTCTCCCTCTCTCTCTCTCTCTCTCTCTTTGTATGTCTTTACTGGCCCTCTATCTCTCTCTCTCCCCATGTCTCTAGGTACCCCTCGCTCTCTCTCTAGGTACCTCTCTCTATCTCTCTATGTCTCTTGACCCTTTCCTGCCCTTATTAAATATTACACATAGCTTCCCTTGACCCTTCCCCACCCCTATACAATATTAGCCACAGTTTTCCTTAACCCTTCCCCACTCCTATTAAATATTAGCCATAGTTTCCCTTGATCCTTCCCCACCCCTTCTAAAACATTAACCAAAGTCTTTCCTACCCCCTCTGAATTATTAAAAAATATTTTTTATGTTTTCAATAACGCGTGCGTGTTTTGGTTCACTATAACGCTAGTGCGTTTTTGTTCACTATAATGCGAGCGTGTTTCAAAATTCTATGAGCGGGAATATTTTTTTGAATTCAAATAAAACGCGCCATGTTTTTTAGAGTCAAAACCAATCCAAATCACTTGGTCACATTTCAACCTTAATCCTATGTGTATGGTTTGGTGTTTGCTTCGGTAATACCAAACCTGTGCTATGGTAATCATGAACCAAAGCTAATTGGGTGTTTCTTCCAGTTTCTGAAGAAACCTGTGTTTAACCACTCTTTACAGTATGCTACACACAATCATTTTTGACGAAATCTTAAACACAAATATGGTTTTTTTTACAGATTCCAAATATGTAACTTTTATTTAAAATTATTAATTTTTCATATTTTTCTTCAAATTATTTTCTCTCCTACCTCCTTAACTCGTGAAACACACTGTTAGTGTTTCTTCTATGACTTTTTCAATTCTTGATCACTTCAAACAAAAATTGTATGGTGCACAAGTAGACACTAACCTCTACGTTCTATCAAAACCCCATTTCATGATTTTTGCATTAAGACCTTCAAAGGCTGCACCCACAAAACACGTACCATTTTCGAGGTTTTCTCACTTATACAATTATAAAAATATTATAAAATTACTAATTTAATTTTCGAAAAATAATGCCGCACTAGTGCTATGGGTTCTCTACATGGAAGTCAATTTTTGTAGCTTGATTCAATCATTTAGGCCCTCAAAGGCTGCACCCACAAAAACATATACCTTATAATTTCCCTGAAAAATAAAAAAGTGCCTGTTAGGAAAAATGAAATTTGACATAGCTATGCAAATTTTCGATACATAAAAGTTATATATTCGGAAAGGTGGTTCAATTTCCTACATTTCATGTTTTTTACTCAATGCAAGATATTTTGCATAAGTATCTCAAAAAATCCAAGTAAGTTGAGGGATGCCTGATTTTTCAGGTTTCTATTGCATCTAACACACCAAAAAGGTCCCTCATCTTCTTGCACAGGCCCACTAATATATACTTTAATCTTATCTTTATACAATTTACTACATTAAGAGTAGCCAAATACTCTACAATTTGTTGTAGGGGAGATATTGTCACAAAGCTTAAATGTTATATAGTAAATCACCAAATACAAAAATTAATTTAAAAAGCATGTCTACTAGTAAAATAAAAAATTAAACACCATAAAATATAATTAAAAAATCCCAACCAAATTAGAAAAAACTACCCCTCGACAAATTAGATTACTCTCAATACTTAAAGCTTATGATTCAATATATTACACATTTTAATATAATTATGATTCAATATATTACACATTTTAATATAATTACGATTTATATGTACTATAATCGAATACATTACAATTTATACATATAATCAAATACGTTACCATTTATACATACCTAGAGAGAGTTCCAATACATTAAAAGGGTTTAAAATATTACATAAGACTTCTTGACACAAATTTAATGAGTATTAATTACATTCAGATCGACATAGTAATTACGCAGAGGAAACTATTTGTGCGTTTAACAAACGGACAGCTTGAAATTTTAACTTCGCTCAAAATGTAAAATATTTGAAGTGACGAGGAAAGAAGTGGAAAATTCGGACACTCAAAGCCTAAAATGTGGACCTATGGAAACTAGTATCTAAATTATAGTCGTGCTGCAAAGGACCAGATTAGTCTGCTGCAGTCACTAGTAAAATAATTTCACACAACTTTGTTCCACTAAATCCAGGTTTCCGAGTTATTCAATTCGTGCGGTTTTGCTTGCAGACTGAGAATGTTCGAGTTCGATTCCTTCCTCTTCGTCGTTCTCACGGGAGAGCTCTTCCAAGGATTTGCCTTTTGTTTCCGGGATCAAGAACGTGAAAAGGAGACCGGCAACATTTGTGAACCCTAATAATATCAGAGACCACCGAATGCCAATACCCGTGTGGGTATAGCCTTTATCAAGGTCATGCTTATTAGTGGGTTCAGCTGCGTACAGGAAACCGAAGGCTCCGACTATGGCTCCTGCTTTGCCGGCTGCTGCCGATATGCCGTGGCATGTAGAACGAATCCTTGCTGGGAAGATTTCCGCCGGCACGATGAATGTGGTGGCGTTTGGACCGAAGTTTGAAAAGAAGAAGGTCAAGGCATACAGTACGACAAAGGCCAGGTGATTCTTGCCGCAGTAAGTGCTGCCACATTCAGTGCCTCGCCAATGGTAGTATGGAATTGCAAGCGCGAACATGAAGATAGTCATCAAGAAGAATCCGATCAGTTGAATTGGTTTTCTTCCGATGCGGTCCACGAGGAGTACCGTGACCCAGTAGCCCGGGACTGTTGAGCACAGAGCAATAATTGACTGCGCTCTTGCTATTCTATAAACCTCCTCTATGGCGTTCATTGTTTTTGCCGCGGGAAGCCATCCCACGGCCGTGAAGATGTCCTTTTGGAATAGATTTTGACTGTAGAACGCTATGTCGAGGAGAAACCATGTGCTTGCAGTGCCCAGTAGATGCAAGCCGTGTCGCCTTGCAAACTCTTTCGAAAATAAGCCGAATTTGATCGGCTGATCCCGTCCAAGCTTTTCAACATCCCGTGGGTATGGCTCGATTTCTACGTTAAGAACCTTCGACATGTCGGCCGCGGCTCTTTTTTCGTCTTTTGCGATGAGCGCAGTGTAGCGAGCTGTTTCGGGCATTTTCATTCGCCAGTAGTATGTCAACGCAGCAGGAATGGCCCCCAACATTAGAATGATCCGCCATACATAATCGGCTTGAGGCTGAGCGGTAGAACCTTTAGGATCGTCTTCGTATGCGGGGCGGTCGTACTTGTTCTTGAATCCAGCAGAGACGATAATGGCCACGGTACCGCCGGCGAGAATCCCGAAGCCTTGCATAGCAAACACCGCTGCGATGAAACCTCCTCGGGTTTTCTTGTTGGAATACTCGGACATAATCGTGGCCGATAAAGGATAATCCCCTCCGATGCCGAAGCCGAGCCAGAATCTGAAAAAGCAGAGCGTTGTCATTATGGATTTGGCTGTGCTGCCGAAAGAAAGACCGGATGCGATGGAGGCAACGACCATGAGTGTGAGCGTTATTCCATAGGCTTTCTTTCGCCCCAGTTTGTCGCCCATCCAACCAAAGAAAAGTTGCCCAGACAATGTTCCGCATAAGGCCACTCCATTCACTGCAGCCGAGACATTTGGTGGCAGAGAGCCGGGGGTACTGCTAGTTGGATCGAAGTAATAAATTCTTCCCAGTAGCTTCGTGACGGTGGAGATGCAGAACAAGTCATAGGCATCCGTGAAGAAGCCCATGCCTGCAATAATGATTGCAGTAAAGTGGTACCATTGCAATTTTGCCAGGTCCAAGGCATTTAATACTTCCAGCTGATTGTTGGCCATGATGCCAACCTTCCTTCTAAGCTTGAACTTCTGAGAAATCTTTTGCCTACTCACAGCATCAAAGAGCGATTTATTAGGTCAACCTTAAAAATCGGCGGATTTATTAGGTCAACAGAACTACTGAAATTAAACATGGAATCCTCGATATTACATAGATTCAAGAAATTAAACATTTTAAAAACAAACAGAAACGCCATATTGGCTACGAAGTTTTCTGGAACTTTAGACGAAAATCGGCAAAAGCCAAATACGAAAAAGTCAAGCCCGTTAACTGTAATATCCCCATCATTTCCGAAACCTTTATGGCTAGTTAACAACTTCAAACATCTCGTCGATTTCGACAAACATTGGAACAAAAAGGCTCTCCGTTCAATGCCAGGCCAAAAATCTCCTATCGAACCAATGATTTATGGCCGATCTTCGATTCTGGAAGCAAACGACGGCCTGAAACATAAAAAAGTGGGGGAGGGGGATTACATACTTATTAGACGAAAGTACAAAATGTAGAGATCCCTTCCAGTTGCGGAAACTGAGAGTTGAGCATCAAGTTCAGTAGGATTCCCGAAACAAGTTTGAGATTCCCCGATTCCTTCTAACATTTATATTTGAGATTCCCCGAATCCATCCAACTTTATTACTTTAACCTGATTCCCCGTTTCAACTTTGTTTTTAGATTTCAATTTTTAAAGTTTTCTTTATTTCAAAAAGTTAAAAGTCAACGTACAACACCACAAAAATCACGGTTAAGGACCCTCACAATGAGACTACCCTTATCTTTATCAAACTTGCTGTTGACATGTTGAATTGGACCCTCATATTATCCATATGCTACATTTTTTCCTTTCCCTGTAAAATTTAATTTTTGGATAGGTTGTAATAGGAAGACTTATTTTTTAATTGAAATCTTGAACTCGGGCTCTTCAAATAGACATATTTCTATATGATTTTATCTTTATGGTTTTAGATTCTTCAATTTTTATTTTATTTTTTATAATATGATATTTTCTCAACTAAACAGATCGATCGTCATCGTATTTGTTGTGTTTAGACTTTTGCAGAAGTATGGAATTTGGGTGCACTTTATTTTATGTATAAAAATATTTATCAATATTATATATTAAAATTTAAAGTTCAAAATTATGAAAAATAATGGAAATGATGATAAACGCCATTTTATGAAATTATAAACAAAATATGTAATTTAATTTATTAAATTATTTTTAAAATAATAATAATAAAATAATTATTATCATTAATACAATTAATTACGAAGAGAAAACTTTTGTTCCCAACAATGAGTTAATGATCATAAATTGATGTCATAAATTAAAGATAATTCTCAAATTTATAAAAAATTGATGTTATAAATTAAAGATAATTCTCAAATTTATAAAGAAAATGAGTGAAGGATGATTTTAAAATGAAAAAGTTGTTAATTAAATTATAAAAATAAATTATTTATTTCAATTTATTTCAAGTTGTTAATTAAATTTAATTATAATAATTGTTTAATAAAATATTATATTTTTGATAATATTATCATCAATTTAATTTTAATTATTTATTAATTTTTTTGGATTTATATTCAAATACATTAATGAATTACTATATTGTACTAGTGTGTTTTTTAATATAAAATAATAAAAAATTAGAAAACAACGTTTAACAATTTGGCAACTTGTAACTTATAATATATTATAATGGATTGGTATGCAAAATATAAAGAAATTATTTATATTAGTAAATTAGAATATTTAAATTTTATTGGAAAATTATTTATTAATCAATATAAATATTTCTTAAATTTATATATTTATTATTATTAAAAAATAAAAAATAAAATAATTAATATTATTTATGTTTAATAAATTACTACGTCCAATAAGATTCAAATCCTTCACACTGATCAAGATCAAGGTGCTCACGGAAAATTAAAGTTTTAATGCATTCATAAATATATGTTATGGCATGAATGTTGAATGTGCACGTCGGCTAACTAAATATTCCTTCAATACATAAGGGTGTGTAATAAAGGTTCACTAACTTACGTACCTTTATATCTCTATTATTATTCTCCATATGAATTTTAATCTCCACCTTCTCTTTAATATTTCTCTTTATGTAATGATCAACTTTCTCTTTATGTAATGATCAATGATCGACTTAGTTATAATTTCTTCATCCTCTTAAGACAAAACTTGATATTGACAATTGTGGACATGGTCCACTAGTTTTCTTTTAATGATATTATGTCTCGTTTCATATCAACATTATATTCTTTTAAACTATACTTCCATTGATAGATCTAAATGGTTGAAGTATGCCTTAAATTTATATATTTTAGTTTATGACAAGAATATTATAAACAAATTGAAGGAGTAGCAACGGGCTCTCCCTTATCCTGGGTAGTTGCAAATTTCTATATGGAGCATTTCGAAGATCAAGCCATTAATTATTTTCCTCTTAAACCTAAGAGATGGAAGATGTTCATTGCTTATACCAATGTGGCATGGTCTCATGGAGAATTGAACTTAGAACTATTCTTTGATCATCTCAACAATCAAAATGATAGCATTAAGTTCGAAATCGATAGAGAAAACAAAATTTAAGCATACTTTTCTTGGATGTGCAAATAAAAAGGAAAGAGGATGGATTATTATCTCACCAAGTATTAAAAGAGAAAACACACATAGATAGACACCTCCATGCAACATCCCACCACCTTCCCTCTGAAAAAATTGGTGTAATTAATACTTTGATAACAAGATCCCCCAAATTCTCAATTAAAGAACAAGTAGAAGATGAGTTATGTAATCTATCAGAAGACTTTAGTAGGAATGGTTATAATGAAAAACATTTCATCTAATGGTCTTAAAATCTATGAGGCCTCGATTAAGAAGACATGAGCATGTAGATGGATATAAAATTTCTAGTTCATACATTAAAGACACCACTAAAAAAGTGGCCAAATTACACTAGAAGAGAGACAATATAATTGTCATAGTCACCCCTCCAAACACCTTGCAAAGGACCCTTGATTCAGTAAAGGACTTGATAAGAGAGGGATCTCAAAAGGGGTCTATTTCATTCCATGCTTGTGTGGTAAGGTATACACTAGTGAGACATGGAGGTCATTAGATCTGTCAATTTTAAAGAGAATAATGTTTATATGAGACACAATAGAATTAAAAAATCAACACTAAAGGAGCCTTTCCAAAACATCAAACATTAGCTAAGTTGCATTGGGGATGCGGAAATCATAGCCAAAGTTAATCATTACACAAAGAGGAAGATCAAAGAGAAGATGGAAATCAAAATTCATACGGAGAATCTTAGTAGAGATGAAGACATGAAAATTTGTGAAAGCTTGAAGCCTTTATTACAAACCCTTATGAATTGAGGCATAAAGTTATCTGAATTAAACAATCAATATGCATACCATTATTAACATATATTTATGAATGCATTATAACTTTAATTTTCATTTCAACACCTTGGTCTCTCGATGATGATCCTTGTGAGAGGTCAAAATGTTGAGATTGAATCCTATTAGACGCAAATTCCTATCATTGATATTTGTTAAAATACTATTACTTTGTTAATTTCTTTTATAAGTTAAACTCAACTCACTACTAGGAAGAGAGTCTAGACCTTGCCCAATATATTTCAAAAAAACTTAGAGTGGATCAATTTTCGCTACAATTATAAATTTCAATAAAATTATTCTAAAAAGACATGTAATAAATCAACTTTGTAACTAAAAGAACCAAATGATTATGAAACATGCACTTGTTTGCACTAATCTTGTAAGATGGATATGCTTAAGTGACAAGTTTGAATAGACTATAGAGATAAATTATCACCTAATCATTGGGATTCTTGTGGAACGACATGCAGTATCACTATGTGGATTTTTTCTATCACCTTAAATTCAGTGTTGTTATGGTCATTTTTTCAACATGACAACCTTGGCACTACATGTGACGTATACTTTGATTTTTTTATTTAGTATTGTTATGGTGATGTCGTAATCTATGTGTTGGCACACAGAAGGAAGACCTAAGATCTAGCAATAAAACACCAACAAAACCCCTAGATACCAACCCTTTCTGCACCACCTGTTAAATAGATGAAGTCTCACCTAAGGCATCCAAGGGGAGGTTATAAGAACCTGGTTTCTATGGACAACAAGCGTTAGGAGGCAATTATACCATTCACATTTTTGCACATAAACATCAAATCTATAACAAAATAAAGGTTATGACATAAACATATTTATATATGTTATTCAAGAATAGTATTCATAACAACATCACATGTGTGCAAAGAAATAAGCATTCAATAGTACACAAAGGATCTCCAAAACATCCTCATGAAATTATTATTCATCCATAATCATACATCTCCTGCGCACTACATGATAGAAACCCCAAAATAGTCAAAGAGTATTACATCATTCATCATCTCCACATACTCTCTCTCTCTCTCTCTCTCTCATACATACCCATCTCTCAATCTTGCTTACTCTCACTAATTTCACACACACTTTCTATCTCCTTATATACTACCTATTTATATTTTTTAGTGGGGGGGAATCTGACGAACAGACCCAAAAATATGTCTAAAGGACCAAAACCCTAACTAATTTCCATATTTTGTGCTCTTGCATCCCTTTACTACATGTGTGTGGTACACATCCTTGTGCACACTTCCCAAAACTGGTCCTTAATCGATCCTAATCCAATAGGACCCCAACACTCACCTGTTTCTCATCCTGAGCCACCTTAGTCAATCAGCCAAAATTTAAATATTTTCTCTTGTTCACAAATTCTGCTTGCTTCTCTGGTTGCACTATTGTTGGTAACTTTTGTAGGGATTTCTATGTAGATGCAAACTTCTGCTTCATTTTATCTTACTTGGACAAAAATGCTTCTTGCATCTGGACAATGGGAGTTAAATTCAAGGTTTCTATGCATTCCTCGGCAACTTCCTTAACTTGACCCTGAACCTGGGAAAACAAATTTGCTACCTGAATGGCTTCATCTTCTAATGGATCCAATTTATTGGATATCTTTTAACGCTAATCCTCAATCTTTCTTACTTCCATATGTTGTTTTATGTATTCACCCATCTTGGGCATCTTCTCCACTACTTAAAGGGTAGTCAAAATAAAAAAAAATTAGAAAACAACATTTAACAATTTGGCAACTTGTAACTTACAATATATTATAATGGATTGGTATGCAAAATATAAAGAAATTATTTATATTAATAAATTAGAATATTTAAATTTTATTGGAAAATTATTTATTAATCAATATAAATATTTCTTAAATTTATATATTTATTATTATTAAAAAATAAAAAATATATAATTAATATTATTTATGTTTAATAAATTACTACGTCCAACAAGATTCTAATTTATGGCATTCATAAATATATGTTATGGCATGAATGTTGAATGTGCACGTCGGCTAACTAAATATTCCTTCAATACATAAGGGTGTGTAATAAAGGTTCACTAACTTACGTACCTTCATATCTCTATTATTATTCTCCATATGAATTTTAATCTCCACCTTCTCTTTAATATTTCTCTTTATGTAATAATCAACTTTCTCTTTATGTAATGATCAATGATCGACTTAGTTATGATTTCTTCATCCTCTTAAGGAAAAACATGATATTGACAATTGTGGACATGGTCCACTAGTTTTCTTTTAATGATATTATGTCTCGTTTCATATCAACATTATATTCTTTTAAACTAACTTGCATACTTCCATTGATAGATCTAAATGGTTGAAGTATGCCTTAAATTTATATATTTTAGTTTATGACAAGAATATTATAAACAAATTGAAGGAGTAGCAACGGGCTCTCCCTTATCCTTGGTAGTTGCAAATTTCTATATGGAGCATTTCGAAGATCAAGCCATTAATTATTTTCCTCTTAAACCTAAGAGATGGAAGATGTTCATTGCTTATACCAATGTGGCATGGTCTCATGGAGAATTGAACTTAGAACTATTTTTTGATCATCTCAACAATCAAAATGATAGCATTAAGTTCGAAATCAATAGAGAAAATAAAATTTAAGCATACTTTTCTTGGATGTGCAAATAAAAAGGCAAGAGGATGGATTATTATCTCACCAAGTATTGAAAGAGAAAACACACACAGATAGACACCTCCATGCAACATCCCACCACCTTCCCTCTGAAAAAATTGGTGTAATTAATACTTTGATAACAAGATCCCCCAAAATCTCAATTAAAGAACAAGTAGAAGATGAATTATGTAATCTATCAGAAGACTTTAGTAGGAATGGTTATAATGAAAAACATTTCATCTAATGGTCTTAAAATCTATGAGACCTCGATTAAGAAGACATGAGCATGTAGATGGATATAAAATTTCTATTTCATACATTAAAGGCACCACTAAAAAAGTGGCCAAATTACACTAGAAGAGAGACAATATAATTGTCATAGTCACCCCTCCAAACACCTTGCAAAGGACCCTTGATTCAGTAAAGGACTTGATAAGAGAGGGATCTCAAAAAGTGGTCTATTTCATTCCATGCCATGTGTGGTAAGGTATACACTGGTGAGACATGGAAGTCATTAGATATGTCAAGTTTAAAGAGAATAATGTTTATATGAGA
The DNA here is from genome assembly GCA_001517045.1 of Pseudotsuga menziesii. Classification (NCBI taxonomy): domain Eukaryota; kingdom Viridiplantae; phylum Streptophyta; class Pinopsida; order Pinales; family Pinaceae; genus Pseudotsuga; species Pseudotsuga menziesii. The sequence goes on along the minus strand of LPNX010090054.1, from coordinate 22,470 downwards.
CACAATAGAATTAAAAAATCAACACTAAAAGGAGCCTTTCCAAAACATCAAACATTAGCTAAGTTGCATTGGGGATGTGAAAATCATAGCCAAAGTTAATCATTACACAAAGAGGAAGATCAAAGAGAAGACGGAAATCAAAGTTCATACGGAGAATCTTAGTAGAGATGAAGGCATGCAAATTTGTGAAAGCTAGAAGCCTTTATTACAAACCCTTATGAATTGAGGCATAAAGTTCTCTGACTTAAATAATCAATATGCATACCATTATTAACATATATTTATGAATGCATTATAACTTTAATTTTCATTTCAACACTTTGGTCTCTCAATGATGATCCTTGTGAGAGGTCAAAATGTTGAGATTGAATCCTATTAGATGCAAATTCCTATCATTGATATTTTTTTAAATACTATTACTTTGTTAATTTCTTTTATAAGTTAAACTCAACTCACTACTAGGAGGAGAGTTTAGACCTTGCCCAAATATATTTCAATAAAACTTAGAGTGGATCAATTTTTGCTACAATTATAAATCTCAATAAAATGATTCTAAAAAGACATGTAATAAATCAACTTTGTAACTAAAAGAACCAAATGATTATGAAACATGCACTTGTTTGCACTAATCTTGTAAGATGGATATGCTTAAGTGACAAGTTTGAATAGACTATAGAGATAACTTATCACCTAATCATTGGGATTCTCGTGGAATGACATGCAGTATCACTATGTGGATTTTTTTTATCACCTTAAATTCAGTGTTTTTATGGTCATTCTTTCAACATGACAACCTTGGCAGTACATGTGACGTATAATTTGTTTTATTTATTTATTTAGTATTGTTATGGTGATGTCGTAATCTATGTGTTGGCGCATAGAGGGAAGACCTAAGATCTAGCAATAAAACATCGACAAAACCCCTAGATACCAACCTTTTCTGCACCACCTATTAAATAGATGAATTCTCACCTGAGGCATCCAAGGGGTGGTTATAAGAACCTGGTTTCTATGGAAAACAAGGGTTAGGAGGCAATTATACCATTCACATTTTTGCACATAAACATCAAATCTATAACAAAATAAAGGTTATAACATAAACATATTTATATAAGTTATTCAAGAATAGTATTCTAACAACATCACATTTGCGCAAAGAAATAAGCATTCAATAGTACACAAAGGTTCTCCAAAACATCCTCATGAATTATTATTCGTCTATAATCATACATCTCCTGCGCACTACATGACAGAAACCCCAAAATAGTCAAAGAGTATTACATCATTCATCATCTCCAGATACTCTCTCTCTCTCTCTCTCTCTCTCTCTCTCTCTCTCTCTCTCTCTCTCTCTCTCATACATACCCATCTCTCGATCTTACTTACTCTCACTAATTTCACACACACTTTCTATCTCCTTATATACTACCTATTTATATTTTTTAGTGGGGGGGAATCTGACAAACATACCCAAAATATGTCTAAAGGACCAAAACCTTAACTAATCTCCATATTTTGCACTCTCGCATCCCTTTATTACATGTGTGTGGTACACATCCTTGTGCACACTTCCCAAAACTAGTCCTTACTTGATCCTACTCCAATAGGCCCCCAACACTCATGTGTTTCTCATCCTGATCCACCTCAGTCAATCAGCCAAAACTTAAATATTTTCTCTTGTTAACAAATTCTGCTTACTTCTCTAGTTGCACTATTGTCGGTAACTTCTATAGGGATTTCTATGTAGATGCAAACTTCTGCTTCATTTTATCTTACTTGGCCAAAAATGCTTCTTGCATCTGGTCATTGGGAGTTAAAGTCAAGGTTTCTATGCATTCCTCGGCAACTTCCTTAACTTGACCCTGAACCTGGGAAAAAAAATTTACTACCTGAATGGCTTCATCTTCTAATGGATCCAATTTATTGGATATCTTTTAACACTCATCCTCGATCTTTCTTACTTCCATATGTTGTTTTGTGTATTCACCCATCTTGGCCATCTTCTCCACTTCTTGAAGGGTAGTCAAACTTACATGCATCTTCTATTTTGTCTCTTACGCAGTCTAAAACTTTTGGTCTATTTCCCTTAACTATTCATCTACGACCAACTATACCCATAACTGAGTAGTTTCTCCATGTAACTCCTCAAAATTAAATTCCAAGATCTTAATATTTCCTATTACAATACTCACTCTTTCTTGTATACGCGTGTGCTCTTCTCTAACCTATGGTGGTGTCCCTAGTTGTTTCCTTAATACAAGCTCCTCATCTTAGTGCGGAAACCTTGTATGGGTTCATCTACCTTCATCACCTTCTCTTTTGGAATTGTATGATTTTTTATATGCACATCTTGTAGCATGCTTATACATACTTTTTTGACTACTTTCTATATTCTTGAGTTCTTTTAATACATTTCCTCTACTTCCTTCTTCAACTCATGATTCTTTGTTGCTACCTCCTATGCTTCGTTCTCTAAGTTCTTTTCCTCCTGTGTAGTTTATTCTTTCTCTTTTTGAATTTTTTTTATCATTCATCCTCTATCTAATGCTTCCTTTTCATCTTGGATTTTATACCACTATGCTATCGTCGTCTCATGTCACCCTTGAATTTATTGTGTGAGAGATGAATGCAATGTATCTAGATCGTCCACAAGTAAGCACATTAATACTATCTCTATAGGAATTATTGTAAACATTGTCTCTTGCATATGTTGTGTGTGAGATACCAATGCTGCTGCTAAATTTTCAACCCTTGCTATGGATATGTTGTGACCTACATCGGTATAGATAAGTGTATTTTTGCACTGTGTATAAATTGAAGCTCTAACACCATGTGTAAATACAAGATAAAGATCTAGCTACAAGATATTTATCACAATCATGCACAAGAAAAATAGAGAGGGGAATAATGAGATTGAACACAAGAGAAGTGAAGAATGATGGATACATATTCCATAAATATTTCCATGCATTATTGCTCAAAATAGTGTACATAAATAATACATCCTTGAGAGGTAAAATGGAGTTTCTTAGGAGACAACTCAGGCTAGCTCATAAAGTAGGCTTACTAGATATGATAAAACCCCATAGGTGACTAAAGCAGCTTCCAAATCAGTCCAAGAGCTCATGAATTGGATAAATCATGAGTGAGTGATGATGAGTGATTGAAAATATTACTAATCATGGAATATGGAGAGAATATCATGGAGGATGAGTTGGCCATAAAAGACAAGAGTTACCTATTTGACTAGTTTTACCTTATCCACTGAAAAGCAGGAAAAAGTTTTCTAAAGGAAAATTTGGAAGGAAGATGCAGTTACTAATCTGGGAAGTCAATAAAGTTGGAAGAATCCACCCATAATTAGTATATAAAGGTGCTCCTGGGGTAAATATGGCAAGTATTGACCAAATGGTGCAAGTGGAGGCCAACTACCTAGTCTATAACATAGGAAATTAACAATGATTAATTATTTTATCTTAAGTATGTAGTGGGTTTATAATATTCTAACGGCACCCTTTAAGTATGACTTTATGATGGAGTATCTAAAAAGTATCAGAAATATAGATGTATATAGGGCCCAACAACAAGTCTATGGTCACCCTTTACAATTATTTTGTCCAGAAAACTAAGGAAAGAGGAAAAACCACACGGGGAACATCCTCCCTCAAGAAAGGACAAGGAAAAATATGAACAACATGTCTTCATTATGTCTTTTTCTTCACTTGGATGTGCTGACTAAGATGCTTCTTGAATAATTTAATAAATAAGTTGTGAACTCCATGATCATGTGCTAGAATATCAATGTAGTATTTGTAAAAAACTAATGGAGAGGATCCTTGTAGCTTATCATCCAATGATGAAGGAGAATTATATGAATATTTATTGCTGCCAACATATTCTGAGGTGAAAACAAAATCAATAAAGGAAAATATATCGGTGCATAATCCTTCCCAAAGAGTAAAAGACTCAATACAATTAGCTCCTTGTATATGTGCAAAATGGTGAAATGGACCATATATATTTATTTCAAACTGATGTAGCACCTTCCCAATTCTGAAATTAGGATGAAAAAATTTATTCAAATTATTATCATATGGATCATAAAATATCAAATGTATAATGTCTCCATGAGTATACAGGGCTATAGTAGGAAAATGTTGAGCAACTAGTTAAGACGGATGGATGAGTAAATCTTAATGGTATATGGATTTGAAATATGAACCATATGTGTTTAGAACAGATACAAACATGTGTAACAAAAGTACAAATATGACTAATGTCATGGATAACCAACAAGTGAAAAATAAACAAGACTTGAAACTAACAGAAACAAGTGACACTCCATAGGAATCCAATAAGGAATCAACTAGTTAACTTGGGGTTTGTATAATCTTAGGAGTATTCAAAGGATTGGTAAATGGTATGGATGATTTCATAACATGCATGCCATCCTAAAAAATTACTTCTAAATCAGAAACTGAAGCATCTAAATGGAGTGAGGAATATCTAGGTAATGACAAGTTATAATATAGTGAAAAAACACAAGTATTGGGAGATGGATCTAGTGGACATATAAGTGATTTATCCAATAAAGACACTGATATTTATGATTATGATATATCAGAAAATGTATCTATATCATAGAATTTATAAAAGGATTTAACTATGGCATTCAAGGCATAGTTGTTATTACCTTGGTACTGCGCACTGTGACAATGTTCTAAGGATTCAACAGGATTCTCTAGTTCATTTGGTACATCAATGTTCTGCTTCTCAAGAAACTCAGACATGATTCCCATTTTCTTCTTGAAACATTTATTTTCAGAATGAACCCTTGCTACAATAAGAACACTTGGATGAGCTCCCTTTCTTCTTCACTTTCTTCATGGAATTCGAACATTCATCAATAGGTTTTGAACCTTCATCTTCATCATCTGATTTTGGTTTCTTCTCTTTCACTATTTTATTTTCTTTTGAATTTGAATTATTAATTCCTTAAACTATAAGATCATGATATTTGATCTTGTATATTGCAATATTCCCCATATAAATCAATTTGTCTTTATCTTTTGCAAGTGAATCAAAGCATGTACTCAAAGAAGGCATTTTCCAATTCAAAATACGAAGCGTAGTAGCATGAAAAATTGAGACAAAAAATGAGTATTCAGGACACAATTTTGAGAGTGTTGGACACCCGATATGCAATTTGATTACACCTAACATACAGGGTGTTCAATATTTATTGTCAACCTAGGGAAGTATTTTACTTCAATGATAACATGCACTATATATGCTTAAACACTGAGTTGTTGTAAGAAAACAATCCCATTCTCTTCTCAGCTACGCTCATCCCAAGGATCCACTTAATCGAATTTACACTCTAAAGAATACAATCACAATTACCTTTTACTGTTTTGATCTAGAATTGAAAGATTTGAGAAATCACATCTAGATTAATTTGCAGAACATGAAATCCTATTACCAAACCGTATAATGATTCACCCAACTCTCTTGATCTAATTATTCTAGAAATCCAGAAAACATGAATTGAGTTCAACTATTCTAGAAATTCAAAGTATAGGAATGAAATTCTGCAATTACAAAAGAAAAGGGACAAACTACAAGAATATATAGAAACAACAATTGGAAGATCTAGGGATGAACCAGGCTATTACAGCTACCACACAGTTGCACAAAGAACAATTACCTATACAGTTGACTATCACGCCATACCACTGTAGCTTTTCAAGAGATGCAATTAATAACACACTGTAAATCAACAACTGTTGCAGCTTACTATGAGAAAATGAAATTATCACAACATCACATGACAAAATAATTAAAATTCCTAATTTAACTCAGCAATCCCTGTGGGAAGGCTTGCCCAACCTTCACACAGAGATACTGGAAGTAACTCCTTGTATTAAAAATGGCAGATAAATCACGCAACCTCAGTCACAACTAATACAATAATTTGGTTCAGGTTCAACCGTTGTCTCAGAATAGCTCCCCATATTTATACAATTTCAATCATAATGTCCTGTCCCTATTATTGGGAAGCCATGAAGATCTCTGATCTTCAGGCTGCCTCAATTACAATAACTATTATAGCCGTGGCAGGATGAAAGTAGAAAATATAGGGAAGTTGTTAATTGACCCAGAAGTAATGATCCTTATTGATTGAGCAGGTATTCCGCAAATCACATCTACTTTTGAGCAGTGACACACATGGGCCTCCAAATATGACGCAATATGTTGTAGCTACCCTTGTACATATCACATGGAATGATACACTGGGGTTTCATTCTTTGGGAAATGGTGGGATGGATGGCGATCAACTTTAGCAATGGATGTCCATCCTTCCCTTAGCATGTTCAGCCCGCTACACCTGCATTCTCTATATCTCGAAATACCTTTATAAACCATTATATGTTAGCATATCTTAAGATATAGAGCCTTGATTACCTCAATCCTAAGCATTAATAAAATAAGACAATGATTAACCATACCTTTGTGACTTAAGGGGCAGAGTGAGGGAAAAACGTCTGTTTAGCATACAGAATAGGGTAGGATGAGGCAAAAATAGGTGGATAAGGATGGTAAAAAAGGGGCCATTTTTGGGCCCAACATCTCCCCCCAACTGTCCTATTGCATGTCCTCATGCAACAACCTCCATTATTCTGAATCTGAGTCTTGCACTATGCTTTGTTCATGTAGAGAAGAAAAGTTGTAGGGGAATTCAGACGTTCCTTCTTTTTCTATAAACCCCTTATGGACAACCCAATATCTCCAACATTTCTACTCTTCTTCCCTGGTCAATGAGAAATCCTCCCTATACAGTTTTACTGGCCACCAGATGAGAGGAAATTTAAATTTCAGTCCCAGCCAATTAACCCCACATTCCCTTATACATCCAACATAACCCTCAATCCTGGAATGTGCTTGTTCAAAATTTCTATAATAGTAGGGGTTCCTATTTCTGAGGGTTGGAGAGGCAACCTGCCATCTATGCTTACTACCTTCCAAAGTTGTTTGTTGATGTATGGAAATATGGCTAGTACAAGTAGAAATAACCCCTTCCTGTAGTTTCATTATATGCTGAGTCTGTATGGGGCATGAGAGTATACTCTGGTGTCGAGCAAGGAGAAGACGAGCATTTTAAGGCTCACTTCGGATCCACGGATTAGAGTGGGCTTCATTGTGAGAAAAGGTTTGGAAAGACCTTTCCCACTGAACATGATTGGTCACAAAAGAATAAAAATCCCTCAATTGAACATTGCTTGAGAAAGGAATAGGATTCGAATGGTGGTCCAAAGGAAAAGCCATCTCATGCAAATACAGCTCACACAGCAAATTCTGGTCCTCAAAATTACTTCTCAGAAATGTTTCCAAGAATTTTGCTGAGGTTTCTATTTCATATGATCTCCCTTCTTTCACAACTTTTAACTTAAACCAAATAACTTGTTCGAATAAAAAGACAGTGTAAGAGGAGGAGGGTACCCTAGTGCCCAATAGTTCCTGAGAAAGAGCATACATCTGGCCTTTTTCTACCTGCATAAACTTAAACTTTTTCATCTCCCTAAGCTCCTTCTATAGTTCTTCCTCACAGATTTTCTGGGTCATGAGTTCTTCTGCCCATTTTTCCTTCAGTCCCTTGATAGTCTTTCTATGTTCAGTAAGGGGAACCATGCCTTCTTGGTAGCTTTCCACCTGACTTATCCACTTCCTTACTTCCATTTTCAGGATCGAGAGTTCTTCTGTAAGCTTAGAAATCTCTTCTTATTCAGGATTCTCTTCCTTATCAGAATCCATATTAATAAAATTTTGAGGAAGTCCGGCCCACACCTTATCACCTGATGTGCCACATTGGACATTCTGCACTTCTGAAGTTACTTCTAGGGGTGTCGATTCTTGTGTAACAGCATCCCTTCTTGAAATTTCTTCTGCAACAATTTCAACCACCGGTATTCCTGAAACAACTTCTGGAGGTGCTGTTTCTTGTGTAATATCATCCTCTTTCTGGGGTTCTCCTATAGCAACTTCGGTAGCTGATTGTGAGGATGTTGGTTCTTGTGGGACAACTTCCTCCTGAATTTTAATCTTCTTATCTACCTGATTATCAGTTGCAATTTCAGCAGGGAAATGTAAGGCTGCTGGTTCTTGTGTGACAAACCCCTGTTCTTATTTTTCCTCATACTGCTGGGATTATATGTCTTCTTCAATATGAGGTTGTTCCTCAAGGATTTCAGTATCACATGAGGATTGTGATTCAGTTTGTTCATCCTCACCTAAATTCACAACATGAATGATATCCAATTCAGGTTTGGCTTCTTGTTGCATCCCAAGAGTCTCTACTGAAATTTCCAAGGATGTTGGTTCTTGTGTAGCAACATCCTGGTTTATTTCTTCATCTCCCTATTGTGGTCCCATTTCTAATATCTCGGTGTCATGAGACAATTCAGGAGTCATAGTGCAAATTTCTTATTGAATTCTAGAATGTCTTCAATCTCTGGTTCTTCTTCTCTCATTTGGACGGCCACTTGAACAAGAACATTCAAGGATGTTGGCTCTTATGTGTCAGCATCCTATTTGACCTCACCATTGTTCTACTGTCGTGGTTCCATTTCTATTATTTCTGTGTCATGAGAGGGTTCAGGGGTCACAGTGCAATCTTCCTCAACAAAACCAAGAATAACTTCATCCTCTGGTTCCTCTGTCCTAAGTTTGGTGGTAATTTCAACAGGAATATTCAAAGATGTTGGTTCTTGTGTGATAGCATCCTGCTCATCTACAACTTCCTTTTCCTGGAGTTTCTCTTGGGGAGTCTCACCATCTTTCTAATCAGGTTGTCCTTGTTCTTACACAACTCTAGGTGCAGAATGTTGTGTTGTAAAGGCATGAACTATGACCTTGTAACCTGACTCATCAAAGATTTCTCCACACGTGGGACATACCACTCTTTCTTCCTCATTTCCAGCCTCAGTAGGAATTGCTCCTTCCAGTTGGTTTGCAGCTTCAACCAATGTGTGCAGCTTCCTTTCACTCTGTTTTCTGCACGCTTCCTTCCAATTTTCTAATTCCTTTCGGAGTGCATGTACTTCCTCTTTTAATATCCCATTTTCAAACAGAAGTCCTTCAATTTGCGGTTCTTCTGTGACTAGTTCCTGTGGGGTATCT
>LPNX010090039.1:47822-61741 GCA_001517045.1 Pseudotsuga menziesii | reverse complement strand
TCAACTATAGAAAAGAAATCATAATGTCTCTTTAAGAAACACTTATGTTGTATAGATCCCCCCAAAAAAGATATGGTTTATAGGTATAAGTGTATTTCATTCTGATTGAGAGAAGTAAGATTCATTTAATGCCCTTTTACACTCCCAAGATCCTCATTAGACCTTCATACATATTCTTGGTTCACAACTAACCTAGTAGTGGTTCGCATGTACTAATTTTTGAGGTTAGTAATACCATGCACAGTTCATATGTGCTGGTTTGAGGATTTTTCCACGGAATCCTAGGAAGTAAGGGTCGGGGATCGAGGCACTTTTTTTGCTTCCCCTAGTATGTTCAAGGACTCAAGACCCATCCAAAGTGCCCAAAATATCATAATGGAAGATGAATTCAAATCAAATGCCAAAGACACCCTAAAGAGGGATTGTGTCACGGTTTATAGGTTTCATTCATAATTACTAATATAAAAAAGGTTCAATTAGAGAGGAAAGCTAGTGTTTCCTTAATTACCACGTTTATCCCTCAACAACCATTTCCATTGCATAGAACCTACTCATTGCACGTATATCAACTCCGAAGTCCAAAAACTAGTTATAAAGGGAGGGATCCTCAAAATTTCAAAAACATCATAATGCACTTTTTTTCATTCACCAATGATTGTCAAGTATCAATGACCCATCCATGTTGCTTAGACATTATAATGGCATCCATATCTAACTCAAGTGTCAAAAACCCCTGTAGAGGTGTGACTCCATGCCATTTTACATAGCCCTTGATTATGAAAGACTTGTGTAGTGAATAAAGGAATTTGTGTACCTTTCTTATGTTATTTAGAGACTAAGAACCATTCTCGATCTTCAAAACCTAGATTCATTTTTCCCATATCCATTGAATAGACTAAAGATATCTTAGTGTGAAGGTTAGAGCTATGTTTAGCTATGTAAACATGTGTAATTGTATTTTAAATTTTTGACATTTGATTTTATATTTTCCATTACACATTCACATGGAAAAGCTAAGCTTAAAAATTACATATTACTTCATAACCCATATTGCAACTGAATATGAAGCAAACCCTACCACACGGCCCTGTCTCTATCAGAAACCTCTCATGGCGGGATTTCCCCTGCGCTGTCTTCTGCCAGAACCAATTTCATTATTGAACCAATTTCATTATTTGGCATTTCATCGGCACTTCTATCCTCTGTTCCAAGATCAATATTTAAAGCAAGCGAAAATGATGATGGGCAGTGGTGGAGAAGTCGAAGGCATGGGATTGGGGGTGATGGCCGCCATGCCTCTGCAGTTAACTCCCACTATTGCAATTTCCGCGGGAGACCACCTTGGAGGATCCAATAATAGTAGCCTTCTTACAAACAATGGCGGTGGTGGTATTAATAACAACGTCAAGAAGGATGATAGGATTCCTCAATGGGGATTCAACGAGACCAAGGATTCATTGCAATCAGGGCTGAGCTTGAGAAGGATTTCACTCAGACAGAGAGGAACAAGACTCTGTGGGAGCTCATTTCTTCGAGGATGAAGGAGAAGGGTTTCAGGAGGAGCTCCGAGCAGTGCAAATGCAAGTGGAAGAACTTGGTAAATCGATACAAGGTATGTTTTGGTTTCTGTTAATTCGTCTATGTGTCTATATGTATGTAGATTTATTCATTTTGTTTTGCTTGAAATTCATTTCAAGGCGCTTGGAATTGACATGATGCCATTCGGGAATAGTGCAAAATTTATGGCAGTTTGTATTAGATAGATGTAGGGCTCTTTATGTTCGTTGTTTGTGATTGGGTCTCTATTGAAATCAATTCAAATCCATCGCGAATGTTCTGTTAGCATCTGGGTATGCTAGTTAATATTTGATTTGCTGTGCTGTGGATGTTAGTAATCTGATTTGTTAGCATTGAATCTTTTATGTGGTTGTGCTTAAAATTGGTTTGGTTATTGTTTTTTTGGTTTTTTATTTGGGCAAGCTCAGAATCGAGTTTAGGGCATTGGGTATGGCATATTCGAAAATGCACTGGAATTCATGGCATGTTACCATTTGGCCATGCCAGTTTAGAGTTCATGGCAATTTGTTGTAGCTGTAGGGGTTCTGTACTTGTTTATTTATTTATTTGGGTTTCAGTTGAATCAATTTGAAAATGCACTGGGAATGATGTGTTACCATTTGGGTATGGTGGTTTAAATTTAAACCTTTAGCTGTCATCATCTGCTTTGTTACCATTTGGGTCTCTGATGTTGGCTTATGGTTTAGTGGTTGGCATGGGGTGTTGTTTTCAAGACCCTGTGGGTGTGGAGCGCTTATGTTCCCTCCCCTCCTTTGATGTCAATTTGGTCCAAGTGGATGATAGTAGGATAGTAGGATGTTTTTCCTTTTATATTTTTGAAAATTGAGTTAATTGTTTCTCTTTTGGGTGTGCTTAGAAGTGTTCAGGGTATTGGGAATGTCGTGTTAACATTTGGGCATGCCAGTTTAGAATCTGTGTTAGTTTCAGGGTATTGGAAATGGCATGTTACCATTTGGGCATGCCAGTTTAGAATCCATGTCAATTTAAGGGTATTGGGAATGGCATGTTACTGTTTGCTCATGCCATTTTAGAATCCATGTCAATTTCAGGGTATTGGGAATTGCACGTTACCGTTTGGGCATGCCAGTTCAGAATCCACGTCAATTTCAGGGTATTGGTAATGTCATGTTACCATTTGGGCATGCCAGTTTAAAATCCATGACAATTTCTTATTGATGCGACTACCTTAGTCCTTGCTTTTATGGATGTTTGTCTACTTTAAAATCGTAATAACTACACTGGGAGGGTGCGTTAGAATTTGGGTATGCCATGCATGGTCTTGGCAAACAAATCCTCCAACTTTTTGAAGAAATGAAACGTTGTGGTTGTAATCCAGACCATATTACCTTCCTTGGCGTTCTGTCGGCATGTTGTCATTCAGGTGTAGTGAATGATGGCTGGCAGTACTTCGAGTCTATGAGTCAATATTATCGCATCACACCTACAATGGAGCACCATAGCTGCATGGTTGATCTGCTTGGCCATGTTGGGCTCGTAAATGATGCTCAAGATTTTATCAAGAAAATGCCAGTTGAACCTAATGCTACCATATGAGGTTCTTTACTTGCTGCTTGCAGGGTCCATATTAATATAGATTTAGCAGAAAATATGGCAGAATGCCTTTTCAAGTTGGATCTGAACAATGCTGCACCTTATGTGATGTTGTCAAACATCTATGCAGTGGTTGGCAAGTGGGACCATGTTCAAAAGTTGAGGAAAATGATGAAAGATGGGAGAATAGAAAAAACGCCAGGGTGCAGTTGGATTGAGATCAATAAACAGGTGCATGCTTTCTTGGTAGGAGAGAAAATCACACCCACAATCACAGAAGATTTATGCAGAGTTAGAGAAGCTGTCTAGTCAGATGGAGGTGGACTATGTACCTAACATAAGATTTGTGTTTAATAATGTTAAAGAGGTGCATAAAGAATATATCCTTTGCCACCACCTATTGAAGCTGGAAATTACTTTTTGGCTTATCAATTCATAACAAGAAATTATGAGTAATTGTCCAATTTTCCAATTGTAACTTTCTTATTTATTTTGACAACACATCGATGCCACTATCTCTCTCCTTGTACATGTGGTAGTGCATTGTACCCATCTGTATTCTATAAATTGATTACTAATGAAGAGTGTACAGTTCGGAGATTCTCCTGTGCCTTCTTTTGTACTCTCTTGGATTTTTGTGTTTCCACTTGTGTACACTTATCAATACAATCCTTGGAGGCTAAGACACCTATCCATGTCATTAAGAATCTTATTTTGTTCAGCATCTGCCACTTCCGGCAAGTTCATTTCCAAGATTGCCACATTAGAAGTTGTTCTGAGGCATGCCAACCTTTTCTATAATTTCAAGGATTGATGGTGTTTTTGTGAGGATTTTCAGTGATGTTGAGTGCAGCAACCTGGGGATATGTTCTTTACATATTGCGTTGTCAGCCTTGCATTAATTCCCAATGGTTATATTTGGAGACACACTTTGGAAGAATATATATCCTTCTCCAATACATCGATGAAACCGTCATGCGGAGGAAGATGTCTCAGCCAATGGTAAATCAAACATCGTGATGGACAGATTGAAGAGGAACTTGCAAAATGCAACATTTTAAAGGTTTCTCCCTCCTATGAACGAATTCTCAGCCAATGATCAATAAAACACCGTGATGGACAGATTGAAGAGGAACTTGCAAAATGCAACATTTTAAAGGTTTCTCCCTCCTATGAACGAATTCTCAGCCAATGATCAATAAAACACCGTGATGGACAGATTGAAAATGCATGAATATAAAGCTTTCTTGCATGGGAACAGATACATATTTAGATATGGATTGCAGGATGGTTTGAAAAGTTGGGATCTGGATATGGGGATACATAGTCAAGAAAATCATATTTACAACAATAATACAACAAGAATATCTTTCAAAGTTACATAATCTTCAACACGGGTAGTTTCCACCAGCACCACATTTTCATGGGGGTTTTAGGGTGGTTTTTTGGACATATTTGAAGATGCCATTGAACAGGAAAGGAAAAAAGTCGAGAATATGCAGAAAGTATGCAAAACCCCTTCAATGGAAGATAAAACAGCTCACAAACCTGCAAAAAATACCCACCTACAAGAAAGCTAAGAATTTTGTCATACTGCATTATGCAGTTTGTGGTAATAGACCACATCAATTGCAAAATTTTAATTAACTAATTTATCTAGTAATGATTCTATATTATTAATCAAGTTGTCCTAGAAGTTTAACTTCACTTCTCTTCAACTTCACATGGGATGTGCTCCAAAATTAGCTAACTCCTATATTATTTTCCTCAGATTGTCCTGTTGTTTACATTTTAATCAACCTGCTCCGATGGTTTTCTTCCTTAGAACTACTTGTCTTAGTCCCCTCCAGGATGTAGTTATCATGGAGTCCAGCAGCCAGCTATGGAGTGAATAGAAAGGATGGATCCAATGAGCCTAAGTATAGTTTTAAATTCAGTACTCAATGAATAATACTGATATCTCTATATTCATCACGACCTTTCTTGAGTAGAGGATCTTGTGTACTCAAAAAATGAGGCTAGCAGTTGAGTGGCATGTTTTATTTCTGTAACAGGACATTCCATTGATAGATCGGAAAAAATGTTTCCTAACATACATTGCTTAGTAATATAAAGCTGATAAGAGTGTATCATATGGGTTTTTGTGTCTTTATAGATGAAGAAATTTAGAATCTAGATACGATTTTGAGTATCATTATTGACTACACAAAAATTAAGATGTTTTTTTCAACAATAACTTAAGCTTAAAGTTAGACAAAGGTCTTAGGGGATTCAATGCATACAATTTTGTTTGATATTTTGTCTTTGAAGGCATGCTTAATGGTAAAATTTATGTACTGCAGTGCCATGGTATTTTTGGTCTCTGTCAACTAAGAGTTAAAAAGGAAGATAAAATCCCAAGATAAGCAACTAGGTTTTCAAGTCTCAGCTTTAAGATATGTTTTGGTTGTATTTGAAACATTTTCTACTAATTGATGCAGTCTGATTGCATTGCAAGAATTTCACCAAAGGACGGGAAAGTGCTTGGGTAGATCGTTCTTCACAAACTAAGGTAAAAGTGTAATGTGTCAAAAGTTAAAACCATGAACCAGAAACATAAAAAATCAGATGTCCAAATACAGATTGCTCCAATCTGCTCCTACAAACTCAAAATACAGACTTCTCAGATTTGTGTCTTTTATAGGGGGCCGTGCTATTTTATAGGAAAATGTTAGAGTATTTGGGTCTGATGCTTTGCCTTATTTTATTGTTTATTTATGTTTTTGTTGTGTGATTTTTCTTTCAATATTTTTTTTCTTAAAAGGATCTTCCTGGTTCCAGCTTAACATTTACCTCAGGACAGAAATGGTTCCCCAGTGGACCTTTCCACATTCGAAATCGGAAATGGATCCCATGAAGAGCCATTGGCATTTCAAACCAGAAATGGATCCCAAGCAGACCCTTTCACATTTCAAATCAGAAATGGATCCCAAGCAGATCCAGGACTTCATATTTAACTTTACATCTTAAGGTTTTAGACGTTTTACGGTTTTGGTCTCTCAAGCTCTTTATAAGAGCAAGGACCCTCAATATATCAGTACATCGTACCATTTCATAATAATATTGTTCATTATGTTAATGAGCTCTCAATTTTTTGGTAACTATCCCTCTATAGGGTTTCTCAATTTTTGTAATAGGTAGGACAGTGTCAACTTGGTTGGTAAGACAATCCATCTATGAACTTTTATACTCTTATATAATTCTTGATTAGCAGCAACTATAATGTGTTCTTCAGTTAACTACTAAATATTAATTACTAAAAATACAATTGCATAAGAAACCACAAATGCACAACGGAACAACAAAATGCAACCACTCGAAATAGACACAAGGATTTACCCTGGAAACCCTAGTCCTTCAATGAAAACTAGCAAAATGTTTGTCTTCTTATTGCAGAATTACAACAACACTACAATGGTCCTCCGGATCTAGACCAAAACACAGAAAGATATCCCAAATCCTCTCTACAATCTGGATAGACAAACCCTAAATCCACCCTAGATCCAATAACAGAGAAGTAACTCTTCCCTAGAAAGCTTGTGATCTCAAACTGAGATCTAGATTGCTGACTACAAGAGGAAATCTATCTCTTGCAAATGTGATGTTGAGCATTATTGAAGATCTCCTTTTCTCCTGTTAATGTGATGTTGAACCCATACTCTACGATTCCTTTTATAATCTCAAACTCATGCAAATACCATGGACCCTCCAAAACCATGGGCAACATAATACCATGGGCCACATAATACCATGGACCCAATAATACCATCTACATGAGGTGTTATAAATCCACCTTTAATATATGTCTATAATCACCTTAGCTTCTTCTATGTTGCTAGAAACCCCCAACATAGAAGTACCTGCTGAGCTACAAAAACTAACACTCCCTCTTAGCCATGGAGGTACTTCAACCTAAGGCACCTCCTTCATGGTCCACAACCTGTGCTGCTGCAATTGTTTCCTCTATGCTAGAACACCCTCCTCCCTCTGTAATAAAACATCCTACTCCCTCTACACTAGAGCACCTTGTCTTCTTTATGCTAGAACATCCTGCTGCTCTTTGCACTGTTGAATCTTGTTCATCCAACTGTGTCAACTCCCAGTTGGTATACTGAGATGAGTCTCCTGCTCTCTCAATGACACTAGATTCCACTCTAGACTCCCTCTAAGTCCCTGCAAGCTCCCTCTGTAGCTAATCTTCATACTCCCTCTAAAGTTGTTTGCCATCTTCAACTGCCCAAACCTTTATTTCGCTGCTGCCTGGTCCTTTTTGGGTAGATTTTGGTTCTTTTTGCCCCTGCCCTGGCTGATCTACAGCACCCTTGGGCTACCCAAAGTTTCCTGGGCACTTCAACCCTCTTCCCAAGACTTTCTCGGGCACTTCTGTCCCTGCCTGAGGCTGCCCAAAATTTGACTAGGCAGCTGCCCTGCTGCCCACAAATTCAGACCCTACCGAGTTCTTACCTGACAACCCGGAGGCCTGCCTGCTGCTTTTCTGGGCACTCCTGCTCCTACCCAGGGCTTCCTGACGTCTACTTGATGGATGTGGCAGCTGCTCGCTGATGGTTGATCCACTGGTCGCTACTCCTATCCAACCGTCATTACCCTTGGCTCCATGCAGCTCCTATTGTTGGATGCTGCAGCGCCAGCACTAACTCGTGCACCAGCTGCTACGATGGCTGCACTTCTTCCACGGCCAGCTTAGCACCTCACGTAGCCACCCATGCTTGCAGCAAGCAAGCGGCTGCATAAGCCACGTCCATCACCATCGTTAACTCTTGCTGGCTTTAGCTTGTCGACGACCTGATTTTCCTCCAGCTCGCACAGCTCTACGCCCATGGCTCCACTATTCTAGCGGAGCATCCTACTGTTACACAGAGGTACAAAATTGGGTAGTGACTGTAGAGGAGTGAATTGCTCTATGACACAAGCTTGAAGAAGATTATGAGGGAATTTGCATTAAGGTTAAGTGTTCAACTGTCAATTGGGTCTAGTCCGAGTGGTTGTGGGATGGAGTGTTATCCTCCCAACCCAGGTTGCAATCCTACAAGTAACATGTTGAGCTCTATTAACACACAATTTGTCCTAGACCCTGTTCATGCAAAATCTGCCTCTAGGGAGGCAGCCCCAACATTTTTGTGGGTCAAAGATAAAGTACATGAGAGTGCAGAGCATGGATTCTTTGTAGCTGTTTTTAGTGAGGAAATTGTTGGAACCCCGTAGCAGGTCCTCCAACTTATGGATTTTGGAGAATAGCACTATCACATTGGAGAGAGAAACATGAATGTTTACAGCATTAGATCTCACACTACTTTCCGCATGATAGTTGAAAGCAGGGACAAGAATGAAGACAATTCTGTTGGCATGCCATATGATGATGTTCATATATCAGTCCTAAATTTAATGGAAGGAAGTTGGTTGCTGTTGAAGGGACTGGTTCACCTTTGTCTGCATTGGAGATAGATCTTGAGTAAGCAGGAATTGTGAGTATAAGTAGTAACATACAAACAGCAACAAAATGAAAAACATTCATACTTAACAACTACACTCATCTGAATTTGGTCCACTCCAATACAGCGTGGAAATTGGCTCATCTGTAGGTCTATGAAAGGTGAGAGGTCCATTAGCATATGAGGATGTAATTAGACTAAGTCACAGTGCATTTCTTAGTAGATAATTCATCAAATCACCTTCAGGAATGAAGCATATAAATAGCAGTATATAAAAATTCACTTATGGACTGAATCACGCCTCATTTAATGGTCTATGACTCTGGCGCCAAAGAAATATGTATTGTAACTATTATATATAGTTGTTGTAGTGCCTGTCAAATCAATGGAGGAAGGGGTTCTTTCAGATGTCCTGTCTAAGCACAAAGCAGCACTTGACAGGTTGTTGAAGCTGAGTGTTTATTCATTATTGAAGCTTCTGACAGTAGGAAAAAGGAAATTAGTTATAGATTGAACCCTAAATTTTAGAGTCAGACTCGCAAAGTGATCGTGAATGGAATTTTCTGTTGCAACTACTCAGCTCTGGCTTTGAAGAAAGCACTTATGGACCTTTTAGCCCTTCTATGTTGGATATTTGCCAACGGGGCTTTTAAGTTCAAGGGAAAATGAAGCACCAAGGTTAACACAGAATGGTTTCTAGTTCCTGCTGATGAAAACAAGTTCTCAACTCTGGAAGATCATTAGAAAGCACATCTCAACAGCTTAGGATAGAGGAATTGATGCCGCAGATTTAATTTATTTTCTATTTGAGCTTAATTTCTACCCACAAAGGTGCAACTGAAGGCCGTGGAGGAACTTGCTGTACTTAGCTTAGTGCAATCTCAGGAGGGTATGAAAGAGAAATGGTTTATACCTACAAAGTTGGCTACAAGTCTAGCAGCGAACCTCTCAGATTCACAATCCCGAAAAGAAGCTGAGGATTTTGCTGTTGGGGAGATGAATTTCAGGTTATATGCATATTTAACATCTAGGTTACTTAATGAGATCCTACACCTGTTCTTGAGGCTTGAATATCAACTTCCGAATCAATTGTTGGAGGAATAACAAAGAGAGTTTTTACAAAGCCTTTGCAAATGGTATTACAGGGTAGTAGATAATTTATTTTGTTCAGCAAAATGCATGTTGCCCATAGAATACCTTCAGCACCTGAGAATGTCACAGATCATATTAGACCATGGGAAAGTGACAGGAAGAGTTTAAACTTCAGATAACATCTGCATATATTTATAATGACTTTTCTTCAGAGGACATATTTGAAGCAGCATGCACATATGCAAGAGATATTGGAGGGTTGCTGTGGGATGATATAAAGAAAAGGCCTTATAAAAGAAGAATTTTTCATTGCTAGGAGGATGGGCATATTTTTCCAAATAAAGTTTCACATATTTCTTTAGTCTTCCAATAAATAAGGGCACACTCCTGACTTGTCTTCAGATCCATGCATGCAAAGTTTGAACAGAAGTTAGGACTTGGTTATGCTGGCAGTTACACTCAAGTATCATGCTATTTTTGTACAGCATGAGTGGGCCTAATGGTTAAGAGCATGTGTTTCCTTTTAGGAGGTCACAGGTTCAAATCCAAAGGGGGGTAGTGTATGTACACCTCTGTATACTATAGCAGTTAAATCACTGCGCAGGGGGAGTCCCTTGTCCCACAAACAAGGGGGTCTCATACACGAAATTGGTGTCTCGCTTGGCAGTGACCTTAAAAATAGATTATTATTATAATTTTTATTATACTGACAGTTATACAATAGTTAGGGGGCACACACATGGATAAAGGAGGCGTCTATCTTTAGTCAACATACAGGGTGCACCTTTAGTTAACTGGCTATGCCATTTTTAGATTATCAACATTGCTTGTAAAGTGGGGTTATCTTTGGGATATGTACATGCATATCAAATCTTTACCTGATCTAAGAGATAATTGCATGCTCACAATAGAAATGGCACTCAATTAGTTTAACAACTGTATACACAGAAGATTAACTAATAGTTGATAAAGTGCAGTGTGTGGGCAGCATGCATACTAACCCAAGTTTACTTTAGCGCTTGCTCTTACACCACTTTCAACCATTCAGTTATCTATCAGTGAGAAAGTTGAAGGCGCAGCTATGGCAGGGATCGATCTGTGGTCAATCATATGCATGACATATTCTGTTTGACACTTGGTGTTGTTCACATCCACTTAGGGCTGAGGCGCATTGACTTAAGTCATTTGAGGCCTCTAAAATAAGGTTAGATCCTCATTGTAAAAAGTTGAATCCCAGAGGTTGGCCATTGTAATTCCAGATTGACAGTTTGAATAAAGCTAGCTCATTGATCCACATGTATTTCCTGTTTTCTGTGTATTTGACATTTGAATAGTGTATTCTTGACCCCTTTTCTGTTCAGGTTGTTAGGTTAGTTTGCAGATTTTGAATGTCACTACATCTAATCTGCATGAACTATTGCAGGTTTCAGTGAGCCCTCCAAGCCCCTATTGATCTATAGAGTGTGAAATCCACTCCTTAGCTTCCTCATAGAAGCCAAGAAAGGTTGTCATCAGCAACAAACCCTAATATTCGAGTTACATTGTTTGTGTGACAATATTCTTCCATTTTGGAAGCCTTTCCCTTACTCTCCATCCCTCTTCAAACACTTGTTCTAGCTTGACTTTGACCCCATCATCCTTTGGAAGGCAGTGGTCTTCTCTAATTTCTCATCTAGTTCTAAGTTCAACATAGAAGTTCAAGTCCTATAACCCAATCCTATTGTTCAATTTATTTGTAAGTTGTAGGTACCGTTAGGGATACCCCCATGGTATTGGTATGAAGTTTGAACCAACCCTAAGCGAGAGGCACATACATTAAGGTGACAGTCGGCATAAATTCTACAGTTGCGTCAAGTCTCCATTGAAGAAAGCACTGCAGGTTCAAGTGTAAATAAACTCATAATGAGTATATTGTTGTAACAGCTTCGAGCCTTTTTGTCTATGTGGCCTTGTGCCATGAAGAGTCTAGGGTTTAACCTAGGCACCATCCTCGGAATGAGGGGAAGTATCGAGGGGTTTTATCTAGGCACTGTAACCTGGAAAAAAAAGGTCAAGTGCTCAACTGATGATTCAGATCTACAATGAAATGAGACTACATGCTTTTATACAAGTAAGGGGTATAATGAACAATGCCTAGAAGTGTGTTGCCCAAGGTGTACCCTGATGATCATTTGTAAGAGCTCTGCTTGAGGTTGATCACTGCTCCACTCCTTGAAATCAGGTCATCTGCAACTCTGACTCTGTCAACTTTGATCATTGACGCTGGTGCAAAACCACTGTTGACCTGTCAAATTCAATCACCCAAATAAGCTGTCCAATATCACTTTTTTGTATAGAGTGCAAGTTGCCTAGTATAACATTTAAATGCTTTGAATGTTTCCAAAGTAAGCAGTGAATGAATTAGCTCTTTTTTCTCTTTTTCTTTCCAATATGTAGTGAAAACAATCTATCTATGTAAATGTTGTCAGCCATCTTTGGTCACTTATGAAACTTGCCATATGCTTTGTCACCCATTAGCTTGGATAGCCAATTTGCAAGAATATGATTTAGGTTGCTAAGGCGACTCCTCATCCGCAGAAAAATTACATGCCCTAATAAATTGCAGCACCTTTAAAGATTGCAACAATCTTACGCCTCTTTTTCTTAGGTTCACTAGGATTAAATGAAGATAGCCTCGCTCACTTACCCTAGCGAGAGGAAACACGTAGATATTTCAAGGCGGTAACCTATATTGGAAGGGATAAAGTTTGCACTACTTGTTCATTGCAAGTTCTGATTATGTTGTATATTTTTTTTTTCTTGTGCAAAATCAACATATATTTATCCTTAGGCAACGTGTACCATTAGGTACCATAGGAAGGAGTGTTATGTGTTTTTTTTTAAAGAACTAATGGTAGTTGCATACAATATTAAAGATTTAGAACATGTAGCATGAAGGTATATTAGATGTAGTAGGCGTCATTAGGAAGGAGAGGTATGTGTTTATTTTAAAGTACTAATAGTAGTTCCATTCAAGGGGGTAACCTATATTGGAAGGGATAAAGTTTGCACTACTTGTTCATTGCGAGTGCTGATTATGTTGTATATATTAATTTTTCTTGTGCAAAATCAACATATATTTATCCTTAGACAACGTGTACCATTAGGTACCATAGGAAGGAGTGTTATGTGTTTTTTTTAAAGAACTAATGGTAGTTGCATACAATATTAAAGATTTAGAACATGGAGCATGAAGGTAGATTAGATGTAGTAGGCGTCATTAGGAAGGAGAGGTATGTGTTTATTTTTAAAGTACTAATGGTAGTTGCATTCAATATTAGTTGTAATAGGCATCATTAGGTCTCACTAGAATGGAGTGTTATATGTTTATTTTCAAAGTATCAATGCTCGTTGCTTATAAGATTGATGATTTAGGACATGGTGGATGAAGGTAGATTAAATTGTAGGTGAAAATATCAAGTAATAATGAACACTATCACTGACCATGACAAATATTGAAGTCCAAGCTTAAAGCAGGTGGGTAGTCCCTTCTATGAAAAA
Source organism: Pseudotsuga menziesii (assembly GCA_001517045.1). NCBI lineage: Eukaryota > Viridiplantae > Streptophyta > Pinopsida > Pinales > Pinaceae > Pseudotsuga > Pseudotsuga menziesii. The sequence goes on along the minus strand of LPNX010090039.1, from coordinate 48,491 downwards.
GATATCCCTTATGTGTTTAGTGAGTTAAAATACATAATTATTGCTATGTTATGATTGCATGATGGGATAAATATTACTTTGATAGAACTCTCCAAAGTTAGTCCATTTGTCATGTGAAGGAAGGTGAGTGCTATTAATTGTTGCTCTTATTCAGAGTGATTTTGAAATGATGAATTTGTTTGTTTGTATACTGCTTCTTTTAACTATTAATAATATCAATGTACATTTTACACATTTATACATAAACAATGGGTTGTGTAGCTTATGTCACAACCTAATAACATTTAAAATGTTAATCCAAATTGATTAAAGAGAATAAAAATAGTTATCAAAATTGGCAACTAGGAACTCACATTTAGTGATTTTCCATAAATGTCACTTAGCACCCAAAATATAGCAACCCTAAAGCTTTGCCATTAAGGAATGAGAGGAGGCAATCACACAAATCCATGAACATCAATTATGTTTTCATTCAAAGTGGACTCCTATCCATCATTAGCTAGCCTAGCATTCATGACAATGGTTGCCATCCATTGTTCTTGAGCAACTTCTCATTCTTCGAGAGAGCAAGGCAAGAACTTGTCATTTTGACATTTGTGGGTGAGGATGGGCTATGAGAGGCTAATTATGGCATTGTTCATGCATTCTTGTACATCAGAGTGAATGATA